>RPOG01000351.1:50527-300527 GCA_008086565.1 Thalassoma bifasciatum | reverse complement strand
TAAACTTGATACTTGGGGATTATTCCCTCCCTTACTGACCTTGCGTTGACACATGTATGTGTCTTTCTCTTGATATGTAGAAGTTGGCACCTCTTTTTCCCATTACAAAATGAATTAGTGGCTCATGGAGTGTTGAAAAATGAGGAAGCATTTGAAAGTGACACACAATGATGGCTTTTTATTCTGACCCACATGCTGTGTGGGAACATTTGTATGGACACATTTTCTCTAAGGAGCTGAGAGGTTGGAGTCATTTTTTTAAAATAATCATATTATTTTTTTAATATAAGTCTTTGTTTACTGTGTCATTTGCACACATCTAACCTTTTCTGAACAGTTTTTTCCTCTTGGTTTTTATGTTTTCATTGTGTTCCTCCACCTGTCTGTCTGTTCCTCCAGTTTTCCTCTCTTTATGTCTCTCCTTTCCTGTATGTCCTTGACCCTCAGCTGGTAATGCAGTCTTTCTCAGGGGAGCGATAGGTTTAACACATGAGTAATTATCATACACCAAACACCCTTTGTCCAGGTGTTATGGAAGTGGCACAGTTATTATATAGCTTTACAACAAAATGTACAATGCAGGTATACATGAAAAGTGACCACAAAAAGTAGAGGATTGAACATATTCTATCAACAAAATACCCATCAGGATTTAATTTTTATGAACCAGTGCCCCATCAGGCTTTTTATAAAAGATTTACCATTTTCCTCAGAAATTAAACACATGATGCAAACTATTGAGGTGAATGCTATAACTCTGCTCTTTTCAGAGAAACTTCAATGGTTGAGCTGCAAGTCTGACAACACAGAACTCCCACTAACCAAAATATGTATTTCACTTCCCGATCAATCAGCTGAATTCTCCCTGAAATGATGACAACAGACTCACCTAACTGCTTCTGTTTTGCTCTGCCCACATGAACACTAGTTGTGTTTGCAAAAAGCCTTAATCAAGTTAATATCTATTTATCTTTGATAATGCTCTATAATATTTCCTGCGAGTGACTCTTATTTAATCAGGTCAGACTTTTAATAATTTGTTCCTGCACAGAGGTTCTATGATCCAAGTTTCCCTCCACGTCCAAATAATATTATGATAATATTTATTAAATCTGTTAACATGCTGCACCGAAACCAAGAACTTGTTCTGACTGAATACAAAGTTGAATGCATAGACAAGGAAGCTGCTGCCTTTAAACCTGAAAGTGTTGCATAAAGCACCTCATGTTCTAAAAACTATAAACAATCTGTCAGATTGCCCAAATCCATTCTATGCTCCACTCACATTCACTGCTCCCTCTCTCTCAGTTGCTCGACCACTCATGCTGCACATCACTCTTACGGACCCTGATGACAGAGCGCCCAGAAGATGCTCTAACTGTGAGGTGTTATGTGTAATCTGGTAAAATATATAAATGGATGCTAGTCTAGATCTCATGGCTTTGGTTAGGTTCAGCCTAGCTACATAGACTTAATTAAAAGGCTCAGATATATCACCGCATTTGTTATATATCTTGGGATGTGAATATTGTGCATACTACAATAATGATGCTGATACAATATATTATGAGCACGACCATGATACAAACAAACTGCCAGGACAGAGAGCATGAAGAAAACAGTTGTACTTGACTCTTAGTAGAGTTTGTAGTTTGGCTCATACTCCATTCACTCAAATGGAGGAGCCTTAGGAGCCAAACTGCGATGAGTCACCAGGGGGCGCTCTAAAAGTTCTGCTCTCACCTGAAATTGGGAGATGTCGGATAGTTAGGGGTTAAAATTGCGATCACGTTCTAGAAAAACAAGATCACATCCAAACTTGTGTCAGCAGACTGAAATAGAGACAAATGTGCACGTTAATATTACATGCATTTATCTTGTCAGGCACACAAAATGTTCACTATGGTTATATATGTCATTTTTTATCATTTCTATGAAGGTACAGGGATTAGAAAGAGCCAAGTCTTCAAGTTCAAATGATTGAACCTAACTTCAGTTTAAAATTCACTGAGGCAATTTTTTTGTTTTTCTATTCCCAGTTTCATTGGCATTTGTCAGAGCTTGCATGCGTTTGTGTATGTTTATGCATATTACTTTGAGGATGAATATAGTGTGTGTGTGTGCCTTTCCCAGTGTGCATTCTCTCCCTCCATCTCTCCTGCCGTCTGTGCCTCTAATCCCTGAGTGTGTCACTAATGGCAGGTCCAGGTGTTCTGCTCTGCTCTGCCTCTTCCCTGGGGACTCCTCTTCAGTGTGTGCGTATGTCTGCATGTATATGTGTGTGTGTGTACATGTGCATGTTTTCCTCTCATGGGGGGTTTAGTAGCTTTGAGAAGGGGGCTGTCCAGGATCCCGTTCTCCAGAAGGAAAGGGAGGGAAGGGGAGCGGTGGGCAGGAGGTACCCGCCTCTTGCAGCTTGCTCTTGGGCTTCCCTTGGGCACAGGACCCCCCTCTATCATTCTCCCTTGGGACGTCAGGAGCCTCATTGCCTCTCAGTTTCTCTTTCCCCTCATTTTCTCTCCATCTCTTCTCAAATCTATCCCCTGGCAACTGATATATCTGCACTGCTTCACTGATTTGCTGGAAATGGAGGGGCTTTGCAAGTTAGGTAAAAAACTGAGGGTTTTGGGTGTATTTATACTCTGTATACAAAAACGGATTTGTTTGTGTAACGGTGTGTTTGTGTTTTGAACAGCGAGCTCCAGCTGCCTACATCACTTATTTATAGGTCCCACGTACGCAAAGGTGAACATGGGAGGACTTTTGAGTGTGTGAGTGTGAGTGTGTGAGATTGTTAGAGCACCTTTGGATCAATCACAGCCGTTTCTTTCTCTGTGCCATCAGGTTGAAATGACTGCACACAAAAACCTGTACGTGGTTCTAGCTAAATGCTAATTATCTATCATTATTCCCAAAGCGCTCCTACTATTGCTTGAAAATATAACTGAGCTGTTATTATTCATTACTTATTGTGCATTATTACAGCTCCATGGGTATTTCCTGTAAATGTCCAAGGGCCTCCTAATGTGCATTAATGTGTGCATTTACAAGGAAGTGTGTGTGTGTGTGTGTGTATGTGTGTGTGTGTGTGTGCAAAAGTATGAGAATGAATGAAGTGTGTGTTGGGTTGTGCGTGTGTGGGTTTGATCCAGGTGAATGTGTTTCTAGGTTAGCGAGTGGTCTGTCAGTCCACCAAACCTCATTCTTATAAATAGATGAAATAGCCTGCGGCACACGCGCACACAAACACACACACACACACACACACACAATGGGACCACACGACTGTGTGTGTGTGTGTGTTTACATGCTTGTGTGTGTGTTCTGCAGACACTTATATGCTGTGTGCTGTACATGTGTGTGTGTGTGTGTTGGCATGGTGTTGTTGTTTATCTAACACTCTGCCTGACAGCTGGTTCTCATTTCCGAGCGAACAAACAGCAGACGAGGTGGACAGAGAGCAGGGTGGAGGAGGAGTAGGAAGAGGAGGGAGAGATGAAGAATTTCCTACACTGGGATTAGAGCTGCTCACCCTCATGCTTCGTACCTTGATCTGGGTTTTGATTGGAGGTAGAAGAAGTGAAGCAAACAAATTCAGGGAGAAGCAGTGCACAGTGGGAGAGTGGGGTACAGAGGACAGAGAGGCCCCCTCTCTTTGACACATGTGTTCATGACAATACTCACTGTGTATGTGTGTTTGTTTGTGTGTGTATTATCATACATACTTAAATACTGTTTTGTTTCAAGAATCTGTACACTTCATTTTTTAAACTAGAGCTGTGCTTTGGATTTTGAACTCTGTTAAATATCAAACTGTACCGCAGCATTCACAAAGCAAACGCTGAGCAAAAACATGAGCAATATTCTGAACAGGACTGACTTCTATATTCAGTGCAGTGCTGTAAAGAAATGTGATGTTACAGTTTGTATCGTTCAAATTATACAATAAAATTGGGGAATTTCTCCGAACGTTATTTCTAACTTGAAGTAGGTGTTACTCTGGGTTCTGTTTGGCCTTGTGATCCAGGCAGAGAGCAAAGTCCTTGGTGGAGGATTCACTGGATTAACTCGCAGCTACTACCCTTCGCTGCTTGTCTTTTTTCAGTTTTCCTATCAGTTCATTCCGCATTGAGTCACTCCACACGTTTACATGCAGCTTTAGAAATCAGACTTTGAGCTTAGTCAGCTCGAGAAGAGATTATTCAAATGCATGTGAACAGCTTAGTCAGACCAAGAACAGACTGAGTGTAACTTGGTTGACGCATGTAAATAATGTGATTGCTATCGGACTGCGGTTGGATTTGGCAGGTTTCAGCGCACCTTGGAGTTTAGCTCGAGTGAATTTCAGCTGGAAGAGCTGCTTTGGATGTATATGCAGACAAGACTAAACCCCCACTGTAGCTCTACCATGGAGCCATTACCTGAGCCAGACTAGAGAAATTTTGACGTTTTTGTCACCAATACAACTCAATACTCCATCTTTAAGCTTAGAGAGTGGCTGTTCTTTTTTATGCTTTTATTAGACATTGGGCTGCTCAATTTCTTGTGTTAATATAACATGTTTTTATTTTGATAGGGTAGAAATGTAATTTTTTGCACTGTGATAAATTACCGGAGTGTGGAAAAGAGACATTGCTGTAAAATTTTCAATGTATAGGCTCAAGTTTGTAGTTTATGGTTATGTCGTGAATTTAGATGACTTCCATTTCAGAGTGCATCTTTCAGGGAAATGGCATATGAAGTAACAGCTGTTGGTGGAACAAAAGCTATTTATTCCACATGGATTCAAATATCCTGTTGACTTTTTTTTATCATGACATGAAAAGAACCACTCTTCCTTGAAAATAAAATGTGTGACTTGCCCTGTACCCTCTTTTTCCATTCTTTTCTTTCTGACCTCCCCCTTTGGGCATTGAGACATGATGCTACATGCTTCTTCACTCCTCATTCACTGCCCTGTAGAGGTGCTTCCTTCAGGTTTTGAAGATTAGCCAAAATGTTTTATGTACCAGAAGAGTGTTTGCAATGTTGCACGTATTCTTGGTACTGAAAAGAGAAAAAACAACTTCCCTAACCTCACAAAGGTTGTAGTGCCTCTGCAAGCCATGGGACTCAAGATTTGTCCCAACTTTCCTACAGGTTTTAACTATAAGAAAAGGAAAAAAAAGAGAAGAAATGTAATTTTGTAGTGGAGTATGATGTAGTAAAATGATGACATGTAAGAAATGGGGTGTTTTAGTTATCACGTGAGGTGGAGTTATTTTGCCCGGGGGCCCAACTCATCTGATCTGATGCCATACTTTTGCCCCTTTACAAGAAGCAAACAAACTCAGATGAGAGATGAAGTGTGCAGGCAAATGTACTTCATGAGCTGTTGGAGCATCATAGTTAGGTTGCAGACTTAAATTTTTCACTCCTTTGATCATATGACTGTAGATGAGCTACTGGAGTCCATAAATTAACACCAATTCAAAACTCATTCACAAAACAAACCCTATCGTAGACACCAGCTTCTGAGAGTTTTGTCACAAAGTGATTAATTTCTGTAACATGCTAAATTCTTAATTTATTTAAAAATATATTTGAAGTTCCTGATGACTCAAACCAATCATCAGACATAGCAGAATGTCTCATATCTGATCGATGGGAGCTTTGGATTTGATGAATATCTTTTTTTTTTACGTTCAAATAAACTTCATTCTTCTGTCACCTCCTCTGACCTTGTTTTCAGTGCTGAGCTGTGTGTGTGTGTGTGTGTGTGTGTGTGTGTGTGTCCTGTACCTTATGATGTTTGTGTACAGTATACTGCTGCATGCTATGTGTTGGGGACAAACTTGTCATCTGCCAGCTCACTGTCCACCCACCCCCATCCTTAGCCCCCTGCCCCTAACCTTCTGCCCTCAAACACACTCACACACACACACAAACACACACTGCCCATATGGAGCAGTTGGCGCCCAAAAGCGTCCAAAGCAGCCGGACCCATTCCCAGGGCAGAAGGTGAGGGTCCCCACAGCCTGCTTAGTGTGTGTTTGTGTGTTTGTGTGTGTCCAACCATCGTGTCCTCAAGGGCTCAAGCCCCGGACAGACTGTGGTATCGTCCTTTTTATGTGTCCTCACTGTGGCACGTATGTGTATCATTTGTGGTTGTGTGTGAGTGTGTGTCTGTCCCAACAGACTGTGTCCCATGTGAGCTACAAGGACAGCAGCAGAGGACTGTGGGTCCTCCATGGTTGCAGCCCTGTTCATACGTGTGAACTGCTGCACCCACTTAACATCAACCCATACTGTGCATGCATTGTACAGACCAAAGTGTGTGTGTGTGTGTGTGTGTGTGTGTGTGGACCGGGATGTTACCATGAGACTGTTTCTGAGAGAATTCTTTCTTCAACATTTTTTACAGCTGCTCAGAAAGTCCACACAACAGGCAGTCCAAACAATGTGACTGGTCAAATAGACCTTTCGGCTGTGCAATTTTCTTGATGCATGGCAACCGCTAAGCTGTGCTTAGCTTATCGGTTACCATGCCAACCCTACAGGTAATCACAGAGCGAGCTGGAATCTTTCTGACATTCATTTTTTGAGCTATTTCAAGTGGCGTCTGTGTATCACAAGATGATTTGGGGGTTTTAATGCCCAGGAGAGGATCATTTCTCTGACGTGGTCACAGACAGCTCACAGATTGCAACAACATGAAGTAGAAAACAGTCTTTAAACACCTTTTATGAGTCCAACCACTCTAGATTAAAAAACTTGAATCAAACAATTCATCACACATCATGTAACTTTAGATTCTGTCTGTTTGCGTCCTGAGTGACTCACAGCATGACTCCACATGAGGCAGATCCTGTTGCTCCAAACTGCAGGACATACTTCACTAAAATAAGACATGTAAGTGTGCGTTATGTCTGTTTACAACCAAACTTAACCACACACTGCAAAGTGGAGTCTAATTGTGACGGTGTGAGTGTGTGAGAGTATGAATGTGTCTGTGTGTCAGTGAGCAGAAATCGTAGTGTGAGTGTGTTGGGCTGCCCAGAGTGAGCCAAGGGTGGAAGTTGTTTTTCTGCCCCCTATGGTGAGTCTGGGGCTGTGTGTGTTTGTGTGTGTATGTGTGTGTGTGTGTGTGTGTGTGTGTGAGCGCAGGCCTTAGGCAGCCTGGGGCCATCGGAGGGGGCCTGGGGAGCCGTGGAAGGAGGGATGAAGGGAGAGAGGGATGGAGGGATAAGAGGTCAGCAGGGGTCTCACTGGGAAAGGTGCAGAACTGGGCCGATGGCCAAACAGAAAGGTGGAAAGGAGAGAAGGATGGTCAGACAGGGGAGGAAGGTTGAAGGAAGGGATGGAAGAGACAGAAACAAAGAGAGAGAGAAGAGGATATTAGGTTTAAAATTTGAGCAGGCAGACGGATAAAACTGAGGTCGATCCAATAAGGATGAGTCAAGAAGCAGACAAGCTTTAACCTTTTATGTCCAACTGAGTTGTTGTCGATCCGTTCACCATTCGGACGATGTTGTCAAAGTATGAACAGTAACGCCTTTGTCAAACTTTGGAATGCTGTACGAGGTTAGAAAGCTTGAACCCTTCACATTTTAGTCACCAAAGGGGCAGTCACACTGGCCATTCACACCGTCCTGTACTCCAGCACAAGTCACCTCCCTGCAGCGCTGCTCAGCTTCTGTTGTGTCGTTCTGGACCAACACAGCCCTCACACACCCAGCTATTGTTTAAAATGATTGGTTGGGTTTGATAACTGTAGGATTCTAGCTACAAAAAGTGACCCCATATTTTTTCTTGGCATGAGTTATCATCCCAGGACAGCTTGTAATAGCCAACAAGTACTTCCTGCTTAACCAACCAATAGTATAAAAGCTCCATTAGAGGGTCTTTGATCTGTTAAAGGAGCTATCAAGCACTCTAACACTTAACCAATCACATAATCATTCAAGGGAAGCCAGTGGTAGCCATTTACATAATTGATGAAACCTATGTATTGCTGTGCGTCTTCATTCATATTCATGTGGGCAATAGAGGAGGCACTATCAACTACTGGGAACTACAATTTCATGACTTTTGGCAAACTTTTTTACAAAAAGAGCCGAGTTGACTAAAAAGAGGACACTGAGCACTGACAAAGCTGGTTTTGTTTGCACACAGTCTTTAGATGTGAGCCTGGACAGTGAGTATAACTCTGCCTGGTGTTGGTCACCTGAGACTAAAAACTCTCTAAATCCTACAAGGCTTTACCTAGAAAGCTCAAATTTTACCCAGATGTAGATGACAAGGTGTTGAAGTGATGTGTTGGATGTTTTATGTCTGGCATGAAGCTTATTTCAAAAATGACCACATCCAGGATTGTATGGGATGTAAGGGTTGAACAAGTGTGCATGGATTTTTTGACACTCAGACATTAACACCTGCAACCATCACATCCATCACTTCATCAAAATGAAGTGAAATTATTCTTCATTTCTGTGTTTTTGCATATTTGCAGTTATTGTCTTTGTTCTCGTCTAGGCAGCACTGGGAGCAGAAACCTTTTTGCTGTTACCAGACGAGATCCTTTGATTCAACATCAAAGCAACAAGAATGAGAGAAAGCTCGACATACATGGATTATATTTCCATTTCAGGCATTTAGCAGAATGCTGTTATTCGTGGCGAGCTAATTGAACTAATATTCTTGTGAACTAGTTTTTGTGTCAGCCTGCCAAGCGTTTATTTCATCAGGTGTCGGTTTTCAACCTCGTCTTACTTCTTCTGGTGCTTATTGACAGAGTTGACAGGCGTTACTTTTCCATGTCTGAAGTTTGGTTCAGTACAAGTTCCATCTTCTAAACTTTTCCTGCTTTGATGCGTCTTCCCTCTGTGCGACAGTCATGACAAAGTAGCAGAGTTTGGATGGGGGGGAGAAGACAGGGGAGGCAGAAACATAAAGAGAGATTGATCAGCGTGTGTGTCTCTTCATTAGAGTGCTTCACCAAGGCTGTGTCCTCCACACGTTGCCACACTGACTGGCCTATTAGAGAGACACGCGGGGAGTGAGAGTGTGTTGTTTGCATGCCTGTTTGTGCGCGTCCGTCATTTCAGGTAGACTCAGGCGGTCCGTTTATTTCTTTTCTCCTCTTTTCCATTTCTTCTTACAGACCCCCGGGTTGTCCTCTGCCCTCCTCTTCTCTCCTCTCCTCCTCTTTTCTTCTTCTTTTTTTCCTCGTCGCCTCTTTCATAGCGCCATCTCTTCCCTCTCCTCTGGAGTTCAGAGTCTGTCCATCTGGAACGTCTCCCCCCTCCTCCCTCCCTCGGTCCCGTCCAGGCCGAGACACAGGGGTGAAGGCCAACACCAGTAGGGGAGAGACTGTCGGGGAGATGGAGGGATGGAGGGAGAGATGTCAGCGCTATAATGAGTAACAACATGAAAGCTGACGGAGGGAGGGAGCGAGGGAAGGAGGTAGTGGAAGAGAGATGAAGACAGAAGAGTAGAGGGACTGCTGGGGACAGAGGGAGGGATGAAGGATAGAGGGAATGGATGGGAAAGGAGAGGACTGCAGAGTGAGAGATAAAGCGGGAGCGGAGCTGTTGGGGCCCTGTGGTCCTCCACTCCGCTCCTCTCGTTCGTTTTCATTCGCCAGAGAAGAACAGAAAGGAGGAGGAGGAGGAGATGGGGGTAGGAACAGCGTGTGTCGGCGTCCGCCTGCTCCTGCCTGTTTCTTTTTTCTTCTACTTTTCGCCCTCTTTTTTTCCTTCCAATCCCCCTCTCTCAACCATCCATCCTCCTCATCTTCTCTCGAGGATTCTTCTCTAATTTAACTTTTCATTGAAATTTTCTTCACTCCCCCCTCCCCATCCTCCAGTCGCTCCCAGTTTGCCATTCGGCCTTGTCTTGCCAGGTCCCCTCGCGGCCGACTGACAAAGGCGCCGTTAAAAAGCCGTGTGATCCTCCATTTTAGCGCCAGCCACGCTAGTCAGAGGATTAGGGCTCTTTAATGACGCTAATCTCTCCTCCCCTTCTTTCTCAACACCCCTCCATCCCCCCTCAAAAAGTGATTTCCCCCTCTTGCTCCGACTGAATCTCCCTCTTGTTCATTCTCTCCCCATCTCTCTGTGCGTCTCTCCCTCTCTCTTTCCCACCTCACAAACTTGACCATGTAACCAACTCACTCTGGTGTTACTTTAACGGCCCACATGTGGTCACAACAGGACTGTGAAGAAACACTTCAGCAGAGTTTTTGAGTTTCATTTACTCCATTTCTCTTCTCCTCTCATTTCCAGGCATGTCTGAATTTTTTTTTTGTGTGAAGTGACAACTCACTGTTATTGGTTTGGTGTTTTATTGTGTCTCCCCATGCCCAATCCAAAACTCTTCCCCCAGTGGCTTTGAAGGGTGTTTACTTTAAGTTTGTGAGCGCACAGGGCTGTCCCTTTCTTGCATCATTGAGCATGTTAGTTTCTGATTCAGACCTTCCAGCACCAGTTTTACACTCTCTCTGTGAGTCTGTATTTCTGTTCCTCAGAGTTCACTCCGAACATGGCGATCTTGTCCAGCCCCCTTCTACACCTAAAACATATTCAAGCAGTTTTTACTTAAGTGTGCACATAGTCAGCATGAAATAAATTTATCTGTGAGTTACCACATGAAGTCTACTGACTTTTGTCCCCATTCACTCAATATCTTAGTTTTTGTTTTCAGATGAATATTCACTACAGTGTGACCCATTCCTGAGTCCTCACTTATATCAACTCACACAATGCATGCCTGCTGCTTTTTAAGCCTTTGAGGTTGCAGTGCTTCGGCTTCAAGGTAGGCGTTAGAATTGACCTATAGTTAAACCACAGCCCCCCCCCCACTCACTCGGGCAAACAATGAACATTCAGTGACAGGTGCTATGGCAGGTGTCACAGTAGGAGACATTTCACTGGAGGCTATTAATGATTTTGGGAGACAGAAAGATCACATATCATCTAGAAGGCACCAAAAGAGTCTGAACTGTACATTGGAGGGATGTGTTAATTATTTTATTGTCAAGACGGTTGATAAGATCTTTAGTTGCAAGCCAAAGTTTACAGGTCCCTGTGAAAACATGAGGAAGTGCATCTCGTTGCCATCACCATCACCGCTGAAGTTAAGATCTTCAGCTCAGAATATGAGAAAAATATAACAGCTTTGTAAGCATTTTTACCAAGAGTGTCTCTCTGTTAGTTTGGTGCTATGGTATTTCCACTTAAAAACATTCATAACATTTGCCAGCCTTTGTTCTCTCGGCTACTACAGATAAGTTAAGGAAGCTAAGCCCTAAGAACTATTGTTAGTTTAACCAGAGCCCTTTCGACAACAGCTAATAATAATGAACGATCACCTAAGCACAAAACCTAGAGCAAGACAGACAAATGAGCTACAAACAAACAAAGGGACATGATGGACAGTGCAGCTGACAGCTTACATTAGGATAACTTTAGCTAACGTTGGACATATCAAAGATAACTTTAGAGCAAAGTGAAAACACGTTGCCTCAAATGCAGTGGTCTACTTAACAACTTTATCCAAAGAAAACACTTTTCTCTGTTGACATGCGGCTTAGGAAAGGGTAAAAATACACCTCATCTCCCATCCTCTTTTAGTACCTTGTGCTGGAGTTGCGTGTACCCCATGAACACTCTTTGACCATTCTTAATCATATAATATCTTTAAAAGTTTAGAAAACTGAAAAAAAACCCAACTAATTTGCTAATTTGCATTTCAGCAACTTGTGGGCAGAGCTTGTCCTTGTGTATGGGCCCACTGTGATTGGCTCATATTGTTTGAGGGCGGGACTTAGCCATAGGTATACTGGGAAACATTACAACATAAAAAATTGTACATTTTGACGGTAGACACTCTTGGTTTTATGGTCAACCATTTTAAAGTCTGGTGAGTTTGCACATTCAATCTGTGATAAGAGGGACTGTGGTTCACCAGCCTATGTAGATTGTGTCATTTACAGTGTTTGCTTTATGTTTGTGTAAAACATCTGAGCAGCAGTCCCCCTATAAAATACGTGCTTGCTGTAATAATGTATAATTTACCTGAATAAGTGTCTGAGAGTCATTTGTAAAACGTAATACTGTGGACATAAAGAGGGCGCTTTAAAGCTGTTTTTCCTGGGGCACAACCTCATTCTCAGTCGATTACCAGTTTAAGTATGATTTCATTTCAAAGTAGGATTTCCATGATGTTTAAAGGGGAGCACACCCACAGCAAATACAGTTTACAAGAAACTCTCTGAGCTAAGAAATCTGATATCCAAGTAATCTTGGAAATAAACTAAATAAAGCCTTAATCTGAAATAAACTCCAGTTAAATAGATGACAGAGTGACAATACTTTTCAGAAGTTGTCTAAATTGTTCTCTTTTCATCCCTGATTCCTGTTATGTTCTGTTTTTTTCTATCTTCCTTTAAGTGTACTCATGTTGTTGTCAATCAATGTTGGTCTTGTGCTTGTATTTTAATCGCCGTGTGCTTCACTTTGTCACATTGTTTGTTTTTCTCCTTTCATCCCATATCAATACTTCAATTCATTTTGTCATGCCACCTCCTTCCCTTCTTCGTGCTCTCAAATTTTCTCTCTCTTGCCCCATCTGTTTCTATTTCTCTCTCTCTCTCTCTCAGTCACTTACTTTCCCTCTCCCTCTTGCCTTTCTGTGAGGCTTCATGTTGATATCTCTATCTCACATATTTTCTTAAGCCTTTTTTATTTTCATTCTTGCTTCCAGTCAAATTTACAAGTAATGCTTTTACAATTTTTTTAACCCACTACCCCCTGCAGAGTTCTATTTGCTCATCGGCGTGCCTACATTTTCTCTGCGATCGATTCATCACAAGAATCTGTTCCACCCCCTCTCTGCAAGCCTCAATACACAGCAGACCTCACACACACATACACACACACACACGGAGCAGACACACACAGGATTGTTGTAGGAGTTTGTTGAGGTAAAACGAAGTGTGCTTTAGAGAGGTTTCTAAAATTACCAGGAGAAACTTCTCTCCTGCACATGTGTCTGTGCTCATATGTTGAACACTGACACAAATCATGTCAGACTTTTTCCTCTCTTCCACTCACATCACTCTAGTTTCCTTATTTTCTCTCTTTGATTTGTTGCTGCCCTAGTTGATACAGATATCAGATAAAAGCAAAGAAAACAGCCTCTTTTCTCTCTCTCGTCATCTGCTCTCCCTCCTTTACATTTTTCAGGCAAATGCTAAACAGCCGTACTGTGCTTCACCGAGCACACAAAGAAGAGCGGAACAATATCAAGCCCCCCCCTTTTGTCGCCTTGAACCCATTCTGAAGTGTCTATTAAAGGAGTCTTGGCCTTTTTGTCGCCTCTGCGCCAGACTGCACAGGAGGGGAAAAAAACGAGGGAGACAGGAAAAAAGGGAAAGGAGCAATGCATAATCTCCTATGTATGACAGATAAAGGGAGTGAATATCGCCATCTTTCCGCTCTGCTCTCCACATCTCCTAATCGCTTTTCCGACGTTTCAATCTGCCAAGGCCCTAATGAAAATATGATGAGGCGGATCTATGGTCCTCGGGGACGGATGGAGGGATGGGAGGGGAGGGGAGGGGAGGTGAGGCTAGGGATGGAACGAGGGATGGCTGCAGAGGGAGGATGAAGGGAGAGAAAATACACTCTGTCCTTATTTCTGGGCTCCGTCGGGGATACATAGTTCTTGGAGCTTTCTATTTAGATGTTGCTGCTGCTGGAGTGTCTCTCTCTCTCCCTCTCTCTTCTTTTTCACTCTCTCGCTTTATCTCTGCCATCCTCGTTTTCTTTGTGTGTGTGTGTGTGTAAGCAGGATAAATGTGTTTATTTTTTTGTTTACATCCTCTTTTTCTCATTTGAACTCCCACAGGGTGCCTCTCCCGCCTCCTACCTTCCAAGAAAGATGTAACTTCTTCATAATCATTCTAATGCTCCTTGTCTTACCCCCACTTTTTCTCTGTCTGTGCTCGCCCGTCTCTCTCTTTTCTTTTTCTTTTTTTTTTCATAAATCCTGCAGCTGTGTGCAAACTGTGTATTTGTGTTTCTCGCCACAGATGGATCCCTGCATTTTTAAAAATGTCTGTTTCTGTGTCCCCCTCTGTCAGATGGTGATGATGACGCAGCAGGGCTGTCCTGGGTGCCTTCCTCACCCTCCAGTAAAGATGTGGCATCGCCCTCGCAGATGCCGGACGGCTGCTGTGACCTCGGCATGGCCACTGGTGGAGAGGAGGAGGGAGGTGCCGGTCTGCCATACCCCTGCCAGTTCTGCGATAAGTCCTTCAGGTATAAAACTCACAACACACGCTGTTTGTTAGAAACGCCAACACCACTGTCATATTCGTCCGTTTGTTGCATCTTCATATCCCACTCATGAATATCAATGTGTACATGCATAAACAGTATTTTCCATATTACCATGGTAACATGGACCACTAAGGCAAACAGTGAAAGAATGAGGGGAATACATTTCTAACTTACCTCTCCGGGGACTAACTCAAGACCCATTTTAAGAACAGCTGTCACATACACCATAAAGTCATCATCAGACTTCTCTATATTCTCCCATTTACCCATCTGTCCTCTTCATCTATTTCCCTGTCATCTCACTGAGGAGATGAATGAAGTGATATTAAAAATAGTTTGATTGCAGCACACCTCAGAAAATTAGGTTATCAGGAATTCGACAAATAGCTTAAATCTGTCACTGTAATCCTTTAAGGCCATTTCATTCTACAAGAACAAAAAAAAAAAACGACATTTCAAGTCTTTAATATGAGCTGCTGTGAGTGACTATCTCTTATCGATCGTCCTCAGCCGTCTGAGCTACCTGAAGCGCCATGAGCAGATCCACAGCGACAAGCTGCCTTTCAAGTGCACCTTCTGCAGCCGTCTCTTCAAACACAAGAGGAGCAGAGATCGACACGTCAAACTCCACACTGGTAGATATTAAAGTTATCCTTTGGCTCTGATGAGTTTTCATGTCATAATGGGATTTAATTCTTCTAGAGATGAAGTTGAAGAATGTATTTTCAGTTTTTAAAGAAAATAGAATTCTTCCTATTTTTGTCATTGTCTAAGAATATGACTCCACTTCAGTGCATTTTCATACATAGATAGGAGATTAAAAATGAGGCACCAGAAACACAATATGAAGTAATAAAACACATCCGAGAATGTGCTCCCAGTTCCAAAAGAAAATTGAATGTTGTCTAAAATGTTGATTAAAAAACAGAGACATAGAAAAATGATTTTCTTCAAGGAAAAACTAGCTCATTTTTAGTTTGATGCCCCAAAAATGATTCAACAGAGACAGACACTGAAAGGGATTTGTAATGCTTGAAAAAAAAAATCACCTGGAGGAGCATCTCTCTGTCAGTTAGGTTAAATTGCATGTTGGTGACATTCACAGTCTGATTTGTAGTGGAATTTACAGCTCGGACTCAAAATCACTTCCATCTCCTCCAAAAATAATCCAAATGTGTCCCATACTAAGAAGAAACTATACAAACATGATCCTAAAATCCTGGTAACTTCTTGAGCCTGTCTCGAGTTGACTGAGACAAGTGGGAAACTTTACCTTGATGAGCTGGAAGTGGTCAGATATGCACACAGCTTCACTTATCAAAAAAGGACACAGCAAATCTTGGTCAAAAATCCTATTCTCTTTTCTGCATGTATACGCAAACCAGACTAGATCCCCCACTGTGACTCAGTTTGAGCTATGACCTTATTTTGTTCATTTCTTTTCGGTATTGGAGTTGTGATTGTTCAAAATAATAGTTTCTCCTCAATCATGACATAATTAGGGGTTATGAATCATCATTTTTTGAGATGTGATCTCCCATAAATCTGATACAGGTGATAAGAAGTACAGCTGTCAAGAGTGTGAAGCTGCCTTCTCTCGCTCTGATCACCTGAAGATCCACCTGAAGACGCACAGGTACAACTTTCTCTGCTCCTAGTATTTCAGTACTCAGTGTTGTTGTTTCATTTCAGAGTCTGATTGCTGTTTTTCATTCACACCTGCAGCTCCAGCAAACCCTTTAAGTGCAGTGTATGTAAGCGTGGTTTCTCCTCCACTTCATCTCTGCAGAGCCACATGCAGGTAAACATGTGACTCATTCATACTTCAAATGTCATTAAAGTGTTGTTTATTCTACTGCTTGTGAGTTTTATAATTTCCTGATTTACCCAACAAAATTTAACAGCCAAATCAATAACCATCATTAGAAAGTTGTACAATTGCACCTTTCACATGAATGAATCAGTCCTGAAGCAGGAATCCTTCAGCCGCTGTGAGGAGTCTACCAGTCTGAATTTACAAATCTCATCTGCTCCCTGACCGTTGCAGGCTCACCGCAAGAATCGAGAGCATCTTGCTCTGAGGAGTGAGAGGGATGGTGGAAAGAAGGGATCAGGAGGAGATGGTGACCTGGAGCAGGACCTGTATATGTGCGATTACTGCGAGGAGACTTTCAGCCTCACAGACGAGCTGGAGAAACACGTCCTGACCAGACACCCCCAGCTGTCTGACCGAGCCGACTTGCAGTGCATCCATTGTCCTGAGATTTTTCTCGATGAGCCTTCTCTCCTCACGCATATTGAAACACAGCATGCCAACCGCAAGCACAAGTATTGCATTTTATTTCAAGTTATCAGACCCTTGATTTTGAGGAAAATTCTGGATTTTAATCATTTTTTTGTCCCTTAGATGTCCTGTGTGCTCAGAACAGTTCCCGTCTGTGGAGGACGTCTACTGCCACCTAGACAGCCACCGCCAGCCTGACTCCTCCATTCACAGCGCAGCAAGTCCTGACCCTGCACTCGGCAGCGTGGCTTCAATGAGCTCAGCCACTCCAGACTCTAGTGCTAGCCTTGAGAGAGGCTCCACACCAGACTCCACTCTGAAGCCCAGCCAAGGCAGTGAAAGAGGCCGCAGGAGAGGCACGGACACTGGGGATGACATGGGGATCAGCCTGGTTCATCAAGGTGGAGGTATGCTACTAGAGTTGTATATTAAATGTGTAACCAGGATGGACACTTGACTAAAAGGTTGTGTATTTTTAAAATAACACTTTATCTGTCTACCTCTACAGGTGGGGGAGGAAGCTGGGGTAAAGTGACATACTCCTGCCCGTACTGTTCCAAAAGAGACTTCCACAGCCTCGCTGTGTTGGAGATCCATTTGAAAACTATCCATGCAGACAAACCACAGCAGAGCCATACATGTCACGTCTGCTTGGAAACACTGCCAACGCTCTACAACCTCAACGAACATGTGCGTAAAGCTCACCGTGGCAGTGGAGGGAGCCTAGGAACAGCAGCGGCGACGTTTCCCCTTCTGCAGTTTACTAATGTCACAGCGTTTCACTGTAACTACTGCCCAGACATGTTTGGAGACATCAACTCTCTCCAAGAACATATCAGAGTGTCACATTGTCTGCCTGGTGGGATTGTGGCAGGATCCACTACTTTGGGTGCGTTCATGATGAAAGAAATGTTTTCTAGACAATGGAAAATACCTGACTCATGGCATTTCTTCTAATGTATCTGTGATTAAAAGCATTATTGTTTTATTGCTGATGGTAACTAAAATGTTTTTTTTCTTTTGTGAAGTGGTTAAATGCCTAACAAAGTAACTGAATTTTCCCATCTTAGAGGGGAACCATGCCTTCTTCTGCAACCAGTGCTCCATGGGATTCCTGACAGAGTCTTCATTGACTGAGCACATCCAGCAGACTCACTGCACCTCAGCCACAGGAGGTGGAGCTTCATCTGGAGGAGCCGTGGCCAAACTGGAATCTCCTGTCCTGCAGTCTGCATCGCAATCCTTCATGGAGGTATGGATATGGATTTTTCAACACTCTTTTCCATGACCACCTGAAAATCAAGCTTCTTAGTTATAATGAAAAAGGAATTGATTCAACTAATTGGACAGCTAGTTGTTTTTTATCTTGATCTACATCTATAAATTTCAGAAATGAATTAAAAGACTCTCTCTGTTTTCAATTTCTAAATTTTGCCAGTTGTCTCTGCGGGTTGATTATAAAGTCCACCAATGTCTGTGACCTCTCTTACAAAACAAACATGGTATTTGTGAGTTTATGCAGATCTTAAAAGCTCATGTACGTTCACAGGTTTACTCCTGCCCCTACTGCACCAACTCTCCTATCTTCGGCTCACTCCTGAAGCTCACCAAACACATCAAGGAAAACCACAAAAACATCCCATTGGCCAACAACAAGCGACATGCAAAGGTTGCAGACCTCAGCCCTGCTTCCTCTGATGTAGAGATCTCCTCACCCAAACGCCACAGATTAGGAGGTGACTCCACCCCCTCCATGGGCAGTAACGGAGACTATCCTTGCAACCAGTGTGACCTGCGGTTTTCCAGCTTTGAGGGCTTCCAAGCCCACCTCAAATCCCACCTGGAGATGCTGCTGAGGCGCCAGTCCTGCCCCCAGTGCAACAAGGAAGACTTTGAATCCCAGGAGGCATTGCTTCAACACCTGACGGTGCACTATACCACCACATCGACCCAGTATGTGTGTGAGAGCTGTGATAAGCAGTTCTCCTCAGTTGATGACCTGCAGAAACACCTGCTGGACATGCACACATTCGTCCTGTACCACTGCACGCTCTGCCAGGAGGTCTTTGACTCGAAGGTGTCCATACAGGTGAATAACTTAATATTTGTGTCACTCTACTTTCTTTAGTGACAGAAGAAAAGAGTATTCACAAATCAGCACACAAATGAGAAAATGTCAGGCTCATAGGCTGGAGAACAAAATCTGATATATCCAAAAGAAAGCAACCACACTTCATCACTTCTGTTCTTCCGACTTCTCACCTACAGGTGCATTTGGCAGTAAAACACAGCAATGAGAAGAAGCTGTTTAGGTGCACAGCGTGTGCCTGGGACTTCAAGAAGGAGGTGGATCTTCAGCTCCATGTTAAGCATAGTCATCTGGGTCAGAGGTCAGGCCTCCCAGGGGGGCTTGGAGCAGGTACATTATGACTTTCATGTCATCGTGAACTGCAGGTTATTAAGAAAGTAGACCTGCCTATCTCTCAAAACAGTGTTTAAGAATTAAGTAGGATTGACATCATTTGAATCCAACCAGAAAACAGAAATATTTTAATTCAGCAATAGAGGAGTAAATACTAAGTGTTGAGTTTCACATCTTAACCCTACATCTCTCTACCAGGTCTCAAGCCCCGAAAGTGCATCTTTTGTGGAGAGACGTTCGGTACAGAGGTGGAGCTCCAATGCCACATCACTACACACAGCAAGAAATTCACGTGTCGCTTCTGTGGCAAAGCTTTTCAAGCCATCTCACTTCTAGAGAGACACCTGAGGGAGAAGCACTGCATCTTTGACGGTGGCAACATCACTGGTAATGGAGGTGGTACAGGGAGCAGTGGTAGTCAGAACGGGACCCCCAATGGTCTGGCCTCATCTTCTAAGCGGGGAGGAAGCAGCAGCAGTGGAGGTGTTGGAGGGACTGAAAGGGCAACAGTGGCAGCAGCTGAACAGGCTGACCTGCAGAACATGTTGCTGAAAAGTGGAGTTGTAGGAGGAGCCAACCAGGGAGGAGACACAGCCAACAGCCACGAAGCAAGCGGAGGTGAGGAGGAGCTGGACAATTCAGAGCCGATGTATGCGTGTGATATCTGCGGTGCAGCTTACACCATGGAGTCCCTTCTGCAAAACCATCGTCTGCGAGACCACAACATCAGACCAGGAGAGGATGATGCTGGTAAGAATTCAGTTATCATCTTGAGAAGTTACTCTCAGTCACAGTATTCAAAGTAATCTTTCCTATGTATTTTTAAAATGTTCTTTTTTTGCTAATGACATAACGATAACATAAATGTGCCTATCACCAGGCTCCCGAAAGAAGAAGGCAGACTTCATTAAGGGTAACCACAAGTGCAACGTGTGCTCCAGAACATTCTTCTCTGAGAGCGGCCTTCGTGAGCATGCTCAGACACATCGTGGCCCCGCCAAACACTACATGTGTCCGATATGTGGCGAGCGCTTTCCCTCTTTGCTAACCCTTACTGAACACAAGGTACTGCTACATCTGCTTCTCTTTGAGTGTATTGCAATATTTAATTCGAGGTTTTATGTGCAGGGAACAAAGTGAGAGCGTACCCTCTCAGGTATAACAACACTGCCGTCATGTTTTTGTTTTTCTCTTGTGTTACTTTTAAGTTGCTTTCTGTCTGTGTACCTGTCTTTTGATCCTGAAACTTCTTAAGCTGCTTTGAATGTTAAATTGTCCTTGGAGAGGCAATTTGTGCTGCTCTGCACATAAAAATGTTGTATATTCACAAAAATGTAACTACAGACAGTTATTCCAACAACATTATCTGTATGTTTATTTTTAGAAAATCAAACAGCTGGAGCTTTGCACTAAATTCTTGCTCTTTTGTTAAATATTATTTTGACTTTCATTTTTTGGTTTTGAAAACATAACATTTGGGTTTGTATCATAGTTCATTTTTCCACTACAGCACTGATGAATCAGATTCTAACCTTCAACCGTCAACTTTGCTATGCTGACAAATTTTTTGTGTTTCACCTCTGTAGGTGACCCACAGTAAGAGTCTGGACACGGGGACCTGTCGAATCTGTAAGATGCCTCTTCAGAGTGAGGAGGAGTTTATAGAGCACTGCCAAATGCACCCAGATCTCCGCAACTCTCTCACCGGCTTCCGCTGCGTGGTCTGCATGCAGACGGTCACCTCTACCCTGGAACTCAAGATCCACGGCACCTTCCACATGCAGAAGCTCTCCACTGGCTCTGGACTTGGAGGAGCTGGAGGGAATGGAGTAGGAGGAGGAGGGGGTAATGGCTCAGCTTCATCATCCCCTAATGGGCAGCTGCAGCAGCATAAGCTGTATAAATGCGCCTTTTGCCTAAAGGAGTTTAAGAACAAAGGGGAGCTGGTGAAGTTGGATGTCAACGGCTTGCCTTACGGCCTCTGTGCTGGCTGCATGAGCAGGTAGGTAACTGTTTAACAAACCATGATCGTTACTGAGCATGCCCAAGGAGACATACAAAAATCAGGAAGGTCCTGATGAATTAAATTTGTGCTTAAATGCTTTTAATTATACAACTTTTCAATTTTTTTTTGTGCTTTTAAAGTAAAAACCGTTTTGACGACTAGTGCTGTTGACTAAAAATTGATAAACTAAAAACTGAAAGTTTTTTGTAAATATTAGAGTTTTACTGGAGTCACAGCACTCTCACGTCATCTAGCTCGCTAATATTGAGGTAGTAATCTGTGCTGTTTTATATCAGTCTTTTCCTGGTGTTGGGTTTGGGATTATATCAAACGTCTTTGATATTATTGCAAGTCAAAGCGACAAAACTCAAGGGCAGCTGTAGCCAAAAGCTGTTTTTCCTCCTTTTTGTAAGTTTCTACTAGGAACATGATTGGAAAAAATTGCTAAAAAATTTTAGTTGTCGTCTTATGACTACAGAATTCCCGCACACTGGCCTAACTTCCAAAGAAATTTATTGCAACGTTTCGGTCACAGACCTTTTTCGAGCAAATGTTTGTGCCGACTGAAGGTCTGTGACCGAATCGTTGCAATAAATTTCTTTGGAAGTTTGGCCAGTGTACGGGAATTCTTCTTTTGTCATTTTGGATAAATTATCCTTGTCTGATGCACCTGCCCGAGAAGTAGATGTGCAAAGATTTTTGCTGTTTTTGAGTTGCAGTCTTATAAAAAGTGACCCTGCAAGATTCGCAGTCTTTGTAAAGTCTCAGCCTGAGACGAGGCTGTGACTAAAACTCTAAACACTTGTCATTAAATGAGAGCAGATGTGAGCTGATAGTTTTCCAGGAGTCTTTCCAATGTCTTCTGATGTTTACGTAGCATAGGATAGAAAGTGTTCTTTTCATCATGTTCTATTGATATGTGGTGTTGATTCTATACTTAGTACTTTCGGTCTCAAATACAATTTTTTACATTATGCAGATTCTTCTCCACTTTGTTCATTAAATACTGTACTGGATCGTTATAGTTCTCGTATAGTTTGTTTATAGAAATAGGCTCAGGTAAAGTTGCAGAAACATAAAGTATGGTGAAAAAAACTCACAGACTGACTTGTGTTTTAAATCTGGCAACAGTGTTTCATTCAACAACTCAAAATGTATATTATATGAATAATATATAATATATAAATGCTCATTCACATCAGGGGCACAAACGGTCAGAGCCCCATCCAAGGAGCCGCCACGCCAGGGGACACGCAGGGAGAGAAAACGATTGCTGGGCTGAGGTGTCCAGAGTGTGGGGTGAAGTTTGAAAGCCTGGAGGATCTGGAGAGCCACGTTCAGACAGATCACCCCGAGGTCAGCCCCGAAACCAGCACAGCAGGAAAGAAGGCCGAGGCTTCACCTGCACCCAAGGTGAGACAGAACAGACGGAGACATGACTGAGAGGCTAACAGCTCTCTGGAAGTTGGTTTGGTTTCTACTTCTTTGGCAGAAAGTGAGAAGGAAGTTTGAAAACAAAAATCAGTTTAGAAAATTTAAGGAGTAGAAAAAAAGATACGATTTGCATCTTTACAGAAACCTTTGTTTCACTTTAATGAACAACATGAACTTACCTCAGAGTGAAGAGAGGTAAACAAAGCTGTACACAATCTGCATACGTCCAGTCTCTTTCAGCAGCATTGAGCAGGTGGAGACATTTTTGAGAGTGAAGGAAACTCAAAAATCCTGCTGAAGTGTATGTTTCCATGAGTTGTGTGTGCGAAGTGTGTGTTCTGCCGCCTTTGTGTCTGTAGCTTGCAAACGCGTGCTCGTGTGTATGTTGGTGTGTGTCAGCTGAGCCCCACTGGGTCCTGTGGCTGGGGCGTGCTGAGGCATTGTGGGAGCTGTTCGCTCTACTTGATATTGACAGTCAGCCTCCCCGGGACTTGCGGCATGTCTGTCGATGTGTGTGAGAGTGTGTACTGGCAAGTGAGCGTGTCTGTGTGTGAGTGTGTGTATGAGTTCCAAGGGACCCTCTCTGTCTTACCTGCACCTTTGTTTCTGCTTAGTCTAACAGCACAAAGCAGACAAAGTAGGATTTCTGTGTGTGTGTGTTTGTGTGTGTGTGTGTGTGTGCACTCAGTCTAGCAGGCTGGAGCAGCAGTGAGATAGTGGAAGTGGGGCCTTTGTGTATTTTGTATGTGTTTGTGCATGAGTGATCGCTGTGTGCCATGAATGGATAAGCAGAGCCTCTTCTCCTCTCTCACTCTGTTTCTGTATCTCTCACCCTTGTTTCTCTGGCTTTTTCTGTGTCTCTTTTTGTCCTGTTTTCCTCCTCCCTCTTCTCTTTTTTGTTTCATTGCCTCTTTTCTTTTTCTTTTTCACTCTGTCCTTTATAAATTTCTGTATCTCTCTCTCTCTCTCTCTCTCTCTGTCTCTGCTGAGGATTTTGTGTGTGTGTGTGAGTGTGTTCCTCTCTAAAGTCTAAATCATAAATAGTAACTAATTTGACTTTTTTACTTGATTAATGTGAGATTTTTTTGAAGGATCACATAGCCTGAAAATTTCGGGTCGAGTTTAACAAGGCTTAGGGTCATTTTTTCTCTCACTCAACATATTCCTGCATTTTTATTGTCAGTATTTTATTTTATCTACAGGTGCCTAAACAATGATGAGAGTGTGTTTGTATGACTTATTTTTTTGTCTTCTTTTTCTTTTTGGAAGTTTAAACAAGAGCTTTTTGTTTTGAAGAAATATAATACTGATCTCTGTGATTCTTTCTGTATCTGACAGAAGAAGACGTATCAGTGTATCAAATGCCAAATGACCTTCGAGACAGAGAGGGAGATCCAGATACATGTTGCCAATCACATGATCGGTGAGTGAGATGCAGCTCTTCCACTGTTTTATTCCAACTGTTTGTGTGTGTGTGTGGTTGTGTGGATGTGTGAGTGCGTGTACCATTATATTACACACCAAAGTTTCACACGATCTGACACACCAGTAAACATAGGTATGTGGTAAATTGCGCAATGACACGCTTCCTTAACTTCTGGGTGGGAAGTGAGGGCTTTTCCCTATATGTCTGCAGCTTAAAGAGTTTAATGTGAAGCAGAAAAAAAAATTAAAATAATTTCCCTCAAGTTAAAACAAGTGACACCTGACTCTCTATCAGTTAATGTCACAGTTTAAAACTTAGCCTGGATGAGAGCGGCTTGTGATGCTCTGTTGCTGATGATATTGAGATACTGGAGCTGCTTTCTTGCATGAAGGCAGCAGCTGAACAGCACGCTCAAAAGGCACCAGGAAGTGAACAAACACATCTTTCTCATACATTTAAACTTTTTATGCAAAACAACAGAAAAAGTAACATTTTAATACATTATCATACACAAAAACTTCCCAGCTCGTATTCTAAGGTTTGAGATGTTGCACCATGGACATGAAAGTAGCTCTTTGGTGACTTTTTGACACCAATGCTTCAAACACAACAAGCACAGAAAGCCATTACAGTGTGGTCTGCTTCAAAATGTTATTTCCATTATCTCTGGCTAATTGCTGAGAGAAGACTGTGTTACGGCGCTGTTCAGAGGAACAATTCTAAGTGTTATGTTCACGTCCAAGAGTGTGTGTGTGTGTATGTGTGTGTGTGTGAGACCAAAAACTTGTGTTTGGACTAAAAGCTACCTCTGTAGTTTGGACTCTGTTCTTTTATGAGCTCCCTCTGCGACACTTTTCTCTGCTCGCTTCTAATTTGCTGCCTTAGCATCTCTGTCGTCATGGAGATTAACGAGGTGGACCTGTGAGTTGTTCTGGGAAACAAATGCTCTGCACCCCCCACCTTCTGCCCCGCGCCAGACCTGACAGGCAATCCCAAAGTCACTGCTGCACTTGAGTGTGAGTGTGTGTGTGTGTTTGTGCTCATGAAACTAAGGTAAAGAAAGAGAGAGTGTGCGTATGTTTGTGTGCTCCGAACTGCCCAGTAATGCCTAGAGACTTTTGGAGACAGAGTTAAAACAGAAAACAGGTGGAGAAACTTCCCAACCTGTCCTGCAGACCATGCAAACACACAGACACAGACACATAGACACAGACACTGACACACACACACAGACACACACAGACACACACACAATGCCCACATAGTCATACACATCGCATCGTCCACTATTGATCAAAGATGCACAAACACTCCCACACAGGCAAAATGAATGAACACACACCATGTCAAGCTTCTACCATCTTTTACCTGCTGTGTCCCTCATCTCTCTTTTTCACTCTCCTCTGTAAAGTTCCCTTAGTTTTCTCTACTCCGTCTCCTTCTCTCCTCCAGTGCCCGCGATCCCCCTCTTTCTCTGCCTCCTTCCGTCTTTGAGCTCCTTCCATTTCCTCCATCTCTCCTCGGTTCCTTCACCCTGAGAGTCCTGCAGGTCTCTGTCATTTCCCCCTTTGAAACCATTTCTCCCCCTTCTCCGACAGAAATCTCCTCCTTCCCCTGCCTCTCTCTTCTACTCTCTTTTCTTCCTTTTCCTAGATCCAACAAGCCCCACACGTTCAGTCAGTCACACACACACAGACTCACTCACATACGTTCATTCCCACACGGTGGTGGCAGTTTGGGGTTAATTAACATACTAATTGTGTAAAAACCTTACACAGATTAATTATGAATTGAGGCAGATTGTTTTAAAAAGCTTTCCCTCCTCCTCCTATAACTTTTCTTCGATCACTGCCTGCCTCCACCTTAAGACAAAGGAAGCTGATACAACCTAGTAAGATGGTGTCAAAAATAGTATCACAAAAATGTGTTTTCCCCTTTACTTTACTTTTCTCCTTTAAAACATATGAGTGGTATTAGATCAAAGTGCATCAAAGGAAACATCCCTGCTCCTACTCAATACTTCGATTTGTTTTATCTCGGCACAGCAACCACTCAAACATAGGGCACTGATGTTTTTTACAGGACTGTGGTAGATGGACAGGGGTCTGGTTAATTTGATGTTATTTTGGAAAAGTTTCAGAAACAAAAATGAAAGCTAAAGTAAAAAGGAAACAAGAAATTTAAGCTATAACATGAAATAATAACTCAACAGCGCACAGTACGGGAAGGATCCAGAGGTGTTTAAGGATGATTAGTGAAACAAAATTCTCAATGATTCTGACAGTAATAGTAGAAAAACGTAATCACAGGCAGCACTGACTCATGCAGAATAACTCACCTTGTTTTACATCGTCAGAGGACAAAATCAATGTAATATGAGTAATAAAAGCTCATGGCTAGGATGATGAATAAGGATTACATTAGCTCAGCTTTAAGAAGGCTGTATACTTATCTGATGCCACTGATGCTGCTGAACAGACTCAGTTTACATGAAGACATTTTCAGACCAACAAAGTTTGGTCCAGATTATCAGTTGTTGTAAAATGATTGAGTGATTATTTAAGGACCTTTAGTGAGTAGGATAATGCAGAGTCAGCATGATTCTCATAGCCAACAACATCCTCCTCTTTTAGATGGTTTTCAGACTGAAGGGCTCTATAGTGACATTTTTCTTTGAATGCATCAATTTGGTAAGATGTATTTTTGCAGTAGGAACAATTATGTAGATGACCTGGCCTCATGTTGATGCACATTAACAGGTTTCTCCACATGCTCAGGCTGTGACTTTGATTTTCACATAAAAAGTCACCACGCAAGCACCAGCACTAGCAGACACTGGATGTAGAGAGGCAAAGTGTTGTTTTTCACCCCTCTTCTAATTGTTTTTGTTTTATGTAATCTTTATGTGACCTAATCCTCTTTCTGACCGTGTTTTTATCTTTTATAAAGTACGACTGTCTGTCAGGTGCACACGCAAAGCTTCTCACATTCAATCCACCCGCCACTGGAAGGAGTGCTTGTGTCACTTTTGATGTACAGTGAGAGAGGCTGAATATTCTTCTTCTTCTTCTGTCCGTGTGACACTGGGCTGTTAGCATGACCAGACAAACCCAAGACTACATTAAACACAAACAACTCCTTCTCCTGTCTTCAATTTTGTAATATCTGTTACTTTTTTCCAGCCCTCAGCCACACAGACCTGTAACCATTGTGTCAACAGTCTGACAGGTTGTGAAAGCAGAGAGACCATCTCCTATTGGCTATTTGAGTCCAGTAATATGATTGTCACATCGCTCCATGGGTAATACATGGTGCACCCCACGGTCCTGTTAATTACGCTGTCAGAGAGAGAAAGAGAGACAACGTTCAGGCAGATAGAGAAGAGAGGGTCAAAGTGAGAAGTCTGGAGAGGAATCTGTCAAACACTGAGGGAGAATCAGCACAAGTATGACAGCTCCACCTGTACACAAACACACCATCAACAACAATGTGATATTTTCCTCCTCACAGCCTTTCATAAGAGCAGTCAGATACAGCGCATTTATGTACTCTGAGCAGTTAATCATAGTTTCCTTTATATTCTCTATCTCAGCTCTTTTGACCCATCTCTAGATCAGATAAAACCCGCTCTTTATTTTCCAGTTTGCATGCAAGTTATGGTCAGTAAGGTAGTACATTTTTATGGTCGAGAGAGATTTGAAACATGTTCAAAGGGTAACGCAATAAAAAATACCACAAAAAGAAGAGTTAAACTGAATGTCAGGCCCGATTTCTGCTGCACTGTTATGGTATAGTCACACTGTGTGTGTTCCTGCCAGCTTCAGCTTTCACACAGTACACAAGTTAATTAAAACACCATGTGGTCAATGCCTTGCTCTGGAGGCAGAGGAGGTGACAGTGAGATCACAAGATTGGAGGGGAAAGAGAAATTGTATAATTGAAAAAAAGAATAATGATAATGAATAAATAAAGTAATTTTTTTAGAATCTAAAGGAAACTGAAGTTTGGTTGCTTTTGATTGGATCACCATTTAGACATGATTACTTGAACTGGTTCTGAAGCTGTTATTTTTCTCTGTGTTGTTCTGGGATGCATTGTCTTATCTGTCATCGGTGCTAATGCAGAATGTTACTTGGTAGAAGCTAACTGACGAATGCTGCTATAGATTTATTGTAGATTGATTTCCAGTAGAAGTTTTCTCCACCATGTTCAAGGTAAAACACTTTTTGGATTAGTTAAACGCATACAGCGAGAGAGATTCGTGATTGGCTCCCAGCTGTTTTTGCTCCCAGCCTAAGTGCACCACCTATTTCCAAATAAAACATATGATGCTGTGCAAAATTTGAACAAAACCAGAACATGACAGTTTGCAAATCATGTACATTTTTCATTTGATTTCAGATATTGCAAAGTCAAAAAGCAGGTGTTATGCAAGACAACAAACCACCCAGAGGGACATCTTTCATTGGGCTAAATCGCAATAACTGGGTGCAAAAAGGGCGTTTCACAGAGGCTGGCAGAATTTCTTTCTTCTTTTTTTTTTTTTTTTCTTTTTTGGATAATGTGCTCTAAGTGTGTGGGCAGGGGGTGTATCCCACCTGTGTGAGTGCATTTGTGCAATCATGGAGCTGTGTGTGATCAGTGTTTTTAGCTCCACGTTCTGCTTATCAGGTGAGGAGAGAAGGGAGGGCTTGAGGAGGAGGAGATGAGTGGAAAAATCTAGAAAGTATTCTTTTGTGCATTTGGCTGGGCATGCTGGGGGGTGAGACTACGTGGAATGAGAAGGTAGGAGGGGATTTAGCAGAGACGACAGAAAAAGAGAGAAAGAGGCAGAGCTGAGGACGGTAGAGGGCGGCTCTGAAGAAGCAGGCCGACAGTTAGCGTTGGGTTTTATCTCTGCATGTGGAGCTGCCCGGTCAGATTAGCAGAACCACATTCATATCTTTATATCTCCAACCTCAGCCACTTTTTTTACCTCTGCCAGTCATATTTGTAGTTTTTGCTCTCAGACATCCGCTCTGCTGTAATTTTACGTCAAGGAGTCCAACCCTGAATGTCACGAAAACGCAAACGCCTATTTTGTAATATTTGTTCTAGTTTAGTTTCTATCCCCTTTCTTCTCTTTGCTCGTTGTGCGCACATGAGTATTGTTCATGTGTGTGTTCATGTGTTTGACTACATGTCTCCCTGGTTGGCGTGCAGTTGTTTTTTGGCAGGCCTTAATGCTTTGTGCTGTGCAGCTGCGCATCAGGAAGATCTATCTCTCTCCCTGTGTAACACTGTGAGGTGAAGATATGAGTCTATGTTTAGCTCAACAGAGAAAGTGTGTGTTTGTGTGTTTGTGTGCTTGCATGTGTCCAATTCTTTTTATTTCAGTCATCATGGGACATCAAACAAGTGGTTAACTGTAACCTCCAATCAGGGAGGAGTGTCCACACATTTGCTTCAAACTGAGGCACTGACTTCAACATGAGTGACATCAAGTATGTTTGCATACTCATATCTGTTTTCACTCCACATACCTATTTTAATGAATAAAATTTAAGCTCTTTACATGTTTTGAATCTCTACAGAAAAACACTTTAAGCTAAATTCTCAGAGTATTTAGAGTAAGAATTCCAAGTACTGTAATTACATTTTAAGTCCACCTATTAGCAATTCTACTAACATCAAAATACTTCTCATAAATAATTTGTTGATTTGATGATTTGCTCTCAGGGCTTTTTTAAACCTTCATTTGTAAAATATATGACTGTGGAGTTCAAGTAGCCGGTTGGATTTCAGGGTTGGCTGATGTCATCCATGGTCGCCCCACTGTTCACACTTCTGCCAGTCAGTGATTTTACAGCGAATTACCAAAATAAGGAACATCAGAGCTTCTAAAGTTTGATGTCCTCACTTGTCCGATGTATCCTCCCGTCTAAAGTGCACAAAACAAAAAGGTGCTGTTGAATATTCACCCATTTATTAATGTATATAAACACAAACACCCGAACACATGGACACACAAACATCTCTGAGTAAGGTCCTTGACAGCATGTTGTGTGTGTTGCATTCAGCCACTAATGCTTTACTAATCACCTCAGTCTGGATTTCACAGCATGAGTCCCCACTTCTCAAACGCATGTAGACACACACACTTTCTCTTTCGCTCACACACTCAAGCATACTGAAAAAGTGTGCACAAAGAGCCACACACAGCATGTTCTCTCTCATTTTCATTGGTCTTAATCAGAGACCAACCTTTAATTTGCATACTAACTGAACCCTTACTTTGTTCTGCCAAGAACTCTATTCAGCAGCCTCTCATTCTCATTACATGCTTACACTTTTGGTAAAATTAACAGCCCCTGCTGTTACTTCTTCTACCTTTTCAACTGCTCTCATCAGTCTGTTTCTTTTGCTTTGCTTCACTTCTTATTCACAGCAGTATCAAGAAGTCTTTTTAAAGCCTTAACTGTGTGTCTGTGTTGAGGTGGTGACATGGTTAAAAAAGGTTTCATGATTCAAGGAATCACTCAAACTCTAACACTGACTATCTGAGATCCAAACAGTCACCAGAGAAAGGTTTCTCACCAGCTCCATAAGCAACTTTGACTTCAGTGAAACCAAAGTCAACCTGATATAAAATGTGTCACAACCAAGTTTTTTTTTTTTTTTTTACTCTTCCCTACACACACACATCACGTTCACACTGCGTGTTACTAACCCTGCCCATTTTCTCCTTCGCTCTCCCCCATCCCCACCTGCCTATTGGATGGCCCGTAGAAGAGCCCACCTGTCGGCAAGGTTTGTCCCCTTTCTGTCTCCTCAGCTCGCACTATGAGCAAGGCAGCACTTAGCTGTCTCACTGCCTGCCCATCAGCATTTCATTCCCCTTCTTTTATTTCAAGAGAAAATAGAGAAAGATAAGTATCCATTTTTCAGCTTTAGCTGGGATTCTTTTTTACTTTACTAAAAGATCTGATAAAAAAGTAACATTGCATGATGTAGGAAAAAATTTGGAAGAGGAAACAAGTTACACAACAGTTACGCTCTACTTATATAAATCTTCAGCACTCCTAATTATTTGACACATGAAACTCTGCACTTTTACCCTTCACCTGAACTCCTCATTTATCCCTTTACCCGCTCGAGCTGCATGTGTCATTGTCCCTCCTCCCTCATACACGGCACACACACACTCACACACATAGCACACACACACACTGCGTACACAGCTTGCGCGTGCACACGCAGATGCCTTGGAGGTATTGAGTGGCCACTCACCTGGATCTAAGTGCTCCCTGTGGAGCATGGTGGCTAATGATGTGTCCTCAGCATGAGCTTTACTTACTTATTTACATCAATGCACTCTAATGGAGTTAGGGAGCCTGCCCTTCACATTCTTCACAGATTTGAGAATCAGTGGTTAGAGATGTACTTTGAATGTATATTCTGACACATTTCAAAGGCCAGGGTTGGCATGAGTTCACCCTAAATATTTCCTTTTTAAAAGCTTGAACAGAATCTCATCTTCTCAGAGGTCTCAGACTGGAGTCAGGTACTTGTGCATGTTAATGTCACCCCAAAACTAGCTCATGAACCTGGCAGTGTGCACTGTGCAGTGACGCGTTACATAAACACAGCTCGCTTTCTTGTTCCTTGAGGTTGCATTTATCTGACGGCTCTGAAGAGTCAACCTGCAGTCAGCCCGTCTTTTCGCCTGCAGTCAAATCTGTGATGCGCTTGACTAGTAATGTCGGGCTGCTGTCTAAGCAGCCATCCCAGGGGCTGTGGCTGAGCTGGTGTGTGATGTGTGCACACGTCTTTTTGTGCTTCCGAGTGTCCCACCTCTCTCCTTTTCCACCCCCCTCCTTCCTTTTACACTTGCACTCTTGCAGACACACACACACACACACACACACACAACCACACACACACACAACTATCTGTCTGTATGTATGTGTATGTGGGAGTATGCAGGGTCTGGTGTGGTTACTTTGTGTCACTGAAGACTTAATGAGGCGAAAAAGAAGCTTTTAGAGTCAATGGAGGTGGATAATGTGGTTGAGAGTTCACTCATGTATGTGTGTTTGTATGTGTGTGTGTGTGTGTGTGTGTGTGTGTGTGTAGGGGGCGGCCTTTGCCACTGAACATCTACACTGTAGTTCTCTTTAACCCTGCTGCACCTGCACTAATAAGCTACAGTCTTACTCCTGTGCTTTGGCAGGAATGATCTGTTGTAACTTTGAGATAAATTTTGAAACTTGTACCATGCAGTTGCTGTGGTGTAATAAGCTAAAAAAGCTAAAATAAAGTCACACAGTGCTGCTGGAGTAGTGCTTATAATGCCTCATGGTCAAGAATCCTCAGTGCAAAGGCTGAAGACTTGTCCTCACTGAGAAGTGTGCTTTAATCTCACTAATCAGCAGCTGTTTCATAGGGAAAAAATGGCATTGAAGCTTTTTTCACACCCATACCAACCAAACAGCACCTCCCTCATGGAACACTACAAGCCACACTGTAACCATCTTTATGGTAAAAGCATTGCAGGCATCTTAAAGGTTTCAAAAATTATTCAATCAAAGTGTATGATGTTGTTCAAGATGTTTACTTCTTAAACAAAAGAGGAAACTCCTGCGAGGAGAGAAATAGTTAGCAATAAATTTACAATGAATACTTGCAACTAGGGTGATTAAATGATCATGATCGTGATAAATTTTCAGATTGATCACGATGATCAGCTGTGAGCATATTTAATCAACTTAACATGGCTGAAATATTTTTGATACCAGCCAATCAGAGTCAACCTTTTTCTGCATCACTTGTAAGTTGAGCAAAAATCACTGCACTGCACAAGCAACATACAAAGACAAGAAAAACAATTATACACACAGTTTTGTTTTGATAATGATAATTTTTTACATTTTAAGGAGTCCTCATTATTCTTGAGGAGGGGGGGAATGATTTATTTCTGGTCTTGCATACCTGCAGTTTTTTGCTTTGGTATTTGCTTTGTCTGTTAATAAAACGTTGAACTAATAACTACTCTCTCTAGTTGTGAATATAAAGACTTTAAAACTAGAAGTTTAAAAATAGTTTAAAAATTCCTGATAATAATTGAGTTTCGATGATATGAAAAATTATATTGTGTCTTCTCCTCCTTTGACACCCCTCCTTGTAACCTTACTTTTTTTTCATTGGAGAGCTTATCTTAGAGCTTACCCAACTGGTTAAAGTGTAATTCTTGTTGTATCAGATAAATCAGAGACATCACAACAATACTGTCCTGATGTAAACAAAATATCACTCATAAAAAAAAGTTTTTATTACCAGTATTTTTAGGCTAAGCCGTCTTCTTTTCAATTCAAATTGAAGGCATCCTTCATCACACCTGAACATCATCTCAACACACACTCATTTACAGTTTGATGGTGTGTATCTGTAAGCTGGATGTTGTTCTGTGATGGTATGAACATTGGAACAGATGACAACACACAGCCCCCCCCACCCACACACACACACCCACACACCCACCGTCTCCCATCCCTCCCTCCATCCATCCTTCCCTACATCCCTATCTCCCTCCCTCCCTCGCCACCTGGAACCAGCGAGCCGTGACACCAGAGGGAGGGAGGGAGTGATGATGAAGGGACAGGGGACTGGGATGAGGAGGAGAGAGAAGACCACAGAGGGCTAGATGAAGGAGAGAAGAAAGGGGAGGATGTGAGGATGAAAGATGGGGCATGTGTAGCTGTATATTAATGAAGGAATGTTGTAAACCTGAAGCTTTCTGAGAAATAGGTTTATTTTTATGGTATGAAGTAATCAAAAAGAGCAGAGAGCAGGCCTTGCCTACTTTGGTATGAAATCTTGACTTGTTATGTGAGAAAAGTAATGTGCAGCTTTGTGGATATTTTTTCTATTAGAATATATATCTGCATGTAATTTAAGCGTTGAACTGTAAAGCATCAGTGGGATGAGTGTGGCTTTTATTTTTTCTAAAGCTTTAATGTGCTTCGTATCTAAAGATTTACAACTGAACCAGTCCAGTTCAAACTGTGTCCTTAGTATCTGTGGACTTTTTGACCATAAGCTGGATATCCTATTCTCAAGTCTATCTCTAGCTTTAAGTGTGTTTTATTGTGTCATTTTACAGCAAGTGCATTTAAACTGCACTGAACAAGAACAAAAGAAAAGAGGAGAACAAGTTCAGCAGTGAAACAACTGTGTGGTTTTCTGACCCTGTGATGCAAATGATTTATTGGTGAAACATGCTTTTGTAAGAATAGTTTGTTTGGAGCAGGATCTGTTTTTCAGTCCTGTTAAATCTTTCTCTCTAAATCTGACATCCTGTCTCAGATATCTCTCTAACCTCCTCTTACAGCGTTAAAAGAACTATTTGTTAGCCTTTATAACCTGCTATTGCTTGCCTTATTGGCTGTAGATGGATACATAGAACTGTCACTATCTCTCAGTTGTTGTTGTTGTTATGTGTGTGTGTGTGTGTGTGTGTGTGTGTGTTTGTTTCTGAGGCTAGGAGCACGGCGGTCCCCTGGAGAGCTCATTTTGTCGTCTTCTCGCTTGATTTACCTTCTTCTTCTTCTGCTGTTTATTACCAGTCATTACAAGCTGTTTGGAAACCTAATAGGACACACTGACAAACAGACAGGGAGAGATCCAACTAGGATATCACAACACACAATAACTCTGTGTGTGTGTATGTGTGCACGTGTGATAGAGAGAGAGAGGGAGAGATAGAGAAAGCGTTTGCGAGTCAGGTTTCATGTTTGCCTGGGAGAATATTTGTAAATGCAACATCAGCTGTCTTAACTAATGGATAGAAGTTGTTTGCATTGTCTGAGTGATGTCTTTGTCAGCTCTCCCTGTGTAGGTTAGTGTGCTAATATTTATATGTGTGTGTGTTTGTGTGTGTGTGTGTGTGTGTGTGTGTGCGTGTGTGTGTGTGTGTGTGAGTAGTAGGTCTATATACCATAACCGTACTTCCAGCCTCCCCTTGCACCCCTTCTCTCTCTTATTCTTTCTCTCTCTCTCTCTCTCTCTCTCTCTCTCTCTCTCTCTCTCTCTCTCTCAACCCGTCCAGGTGTAGCTGCACCAGCTGCTAAAGACAACAGGACAATTACACACACACTTGGGCCCACATACACACACATTAATGTACACACAGACTTCCTCTCTATCTCTGCTGGCTAATTGTCACAAGACAAACAAGGCGCTTTGCCTTTATGCGCTTCATAAACAGGGGCCAAGCAACAATTAACTCCCTGCTTAATTCACTAACTATTCTGAATTCATTTTCTCCTGTGACAGGCACATCTGTCACAGCTGGTAGGGAGTAAAAGTGTGTATGTCTGTGTGTGTGTGTGTGTGTGTGTGTGTGTTGGAAACAATATTGGGCCTGTACAGTAATGCAAAAGGCTATAAGTGGAAACACCACAAGTACAGCAGATTTTTAACACATGGGTTTGATAAAGTGCTGCAGTGAAGGTTCTGTGTGTGAATTCAATGGCCAGTTCCAAGAGCAGAGAGAGGAAGTAAAATGAAACTTTTCCACTTATACACATTCTTAGTGTATTTCATGATATAAATCAGAAACACTGAGAGAAATACAAATTTGCCTTAATGAGAGATTGAGAGTTGGAGGACTTACTTCGTTGAGACTTGTTTGGAGTCATAAAGTTCCAAAATATCTGTTGTTATAATTGGGCCTGTGGCTGAACTTTCAATGAATCGTTGCTGACGTTTCAAAACAGACTTGCTACAGTAATAGTGTAATATCTTGAAAGAAAATTTTATCTCATGCAACACATTTTTTTTAATTAAATTTTATTTTTGCTCAACACATACAGTATGTACCTGAATAATTGTCACTAAAGTTCTCCTTCTTCAATATAAAATACATTACCTTTTGTTTTTTTATACTACACAAGGAACTCATGCAGTATGAGATGTGCTGTGTGCTCAAGATAGCACGAAATATAAGAAAGCAAAGAGCCCTGGATAAGAGGATAGCAGGGAAATGAGGAGGGGATTGATTTCACCACAATAACAAAAAAATAAAATGTGAGAAATGGAGACATCAAGGAAACAAGATGTAAACAGAAAAAAGTGGTGATTACAGATCAATTGAGTAGATTTGTACTGATGGCAACCAGCAGGAGAGGAAACAAACTGATGCAGAGATACAATCTGCAGAGGACATGGAGGGAAGAGACGAGGGAGAACGAGACAACTGAATGCAGATCAATAGGTTGAAATAAAGAGAGAGCGGGGGTGTGGATGGGTGGATAAAGATGAAAAAGTGAGAAACGGAAGGAGTGTGTGTCGGAGGCGAGAGACACAGAGAGGATGAGAGCGATTTCTGCCAGATTTTGGCTCATGCTCAGTCCTCTTGCTGAGCAGCTGGACTTCATTAGTGGCTGGTGTTAATTACTGGGACTGTACACACACACACACACACACTCACACGCACAAGCAGATAAGTGTACGCACACAAGCACATGAACACTCACAAAAAGACAGACGCACGCTCACACAGCCAGTGATTCAGGGTCACCTTGCTAGCCTTGTTTGAACCAGCAGAGAGAGGGGGAGATGGTGCCAGACAGACAGAAAAACTGAAACTCACACACACACACACACACACAGGCACACACACACAGCAGACCACAGTGCGACTTTTTTATGTTACTTATGGTATTTTGAGCAGCTGCATAGTGAGCAGCTGCAAGACAGACAAGTGATACTGTGGTTGACTTTTCACTTTTAGTAAGTTATACATTACAGGTCCAGGGAACAGGGGCCGGAGCCAGAACTTAAGATACAGCTGTAGATGATCAGAAAGAGGATTATCAGTGCACAGCATTTTAAATTGTTAGCACAAGATCAACACCTTGCAATACAACAAAAAGCATTACAACCTCAACAAATATATATATTGCTGGTGAGCCTGTCACCTGTCAGAAATTGACCCTAAATTATAGCAATTTATCACCTCAGTTAAGCTACTCTCACCTAGTTTAGGGGTTTGAATTTCTTCTTTCAGGTATCCACTAATGGGACTGTTAGTACAAGATCCACCATGAGCATCTTGAAGAAGTGGATTGATTTATGGCAAGTTGAAGTCTCTATGACAACACCACGCCAGCCTACAAAGTTTAGCAGTGAGAAGAGAGATCTGGGTGTTTTCTATGCCGAAAACATGATTGCTTTGTTTATTTAGTAATAATTGTAGACACTGGAACTGGACTATCTGACAGAAATGTGATAGAAGATCTGAAGAAAGCCCAACAGAAGAGTAATAAAGCAAGGGCTTCAGGTGAAAACCTTGTGTACCCAACATTTCCCACCGCTTCACCTGAAAATGAAAAAAACACAGTGAAAAGTTAAAACTTGTTTCTGTGTAAACAAGAGGCTGAATGCAACAATACTTTTGCGTTTCATCCTAAAACCATTGTTGTGTAAACACAGGCCAGAGGCTAAAAAGCAAGCTAAAGGCTAAAACGTGGGCTAAGCTAGGTGCATATGCATGCAACCTACATGTAGCAGTTTTACTGCAGTGGTCTGTGCAAACTGGTCTATTTTAAACTGATCCTCACTGTCCCTTTAATTGAACATGGTTCAGATTGACCAATTTAATGTCAAGCGTGTGATGTATTCTTGAAATTGGCTTATATAATGTAGGCAAAGACTACCTTAGGAAAGATGATACCCCACCTTGACATTTTGATTGTGAAGCCATATGAATCCAATACACAGGACAAATCTCAGCAAGCTCATTTTCAAGCTAATATTATAATGATTCAGACGCAGTATGGTGTTGAAGAATCCAGGCACTGGAGGGAAAGAGTAAGTGAACATACTGCTGCAGTGGCGTCATGTGCATTGATTATCTCTTCTTCTTTGTGTTGTTTTAAGCACTCTCTGTTAATGTTTTGTCACTCTACCTCTGCGGATGTCGTGCACCAGCTGACTCCCTGCTGTTCATCTAGAGCAGAAAAATTCCATCAAAGCAAGGCATCAGAAATGCAGCTGAGATGAGAATCAGACAGGATTGTTCGTGTGTAAAAAAAAAAAAAAAAAAAAAAAAAAACTATTAAAACAATTCAGTGAGCATTTATCCAGTGAAAAATATGGTGAAAATAAGCCCATGTCCAACTCTGAAAGGCATTCAGAGATTGTTGAAAGGTAAATGATTTTGATTTGAACAGATTTTACTGAGACTATTCACACATATACATCAGCATCTTAGCAGCAATCTTCAGCTAAATTTTAAACTTGAAATTCTGGTCCGTGCTCTCTGAGAATGCAACATTTAAACAGCTGCCATTATAAGTTTGGATCCATCACTATACTGAGTGTTATAAAGATATGCAGAGATGAAAAAATACTCTAAAAGGTAGCTACTGTATGTGCCACAACACACTTTGAACATTTTCACTAAGTTCTTCAACACAACAAAGTCATCTTCCTTCCTTGGATTCTGCTCTGCTGTCATCTGGCTTGGAGCACACATATCATGTACTTGGCATACATGCTGTATATGTGGGCCTGTTGCCAGTGGTGGTTCATTACTGATCAAGTGATTTTTGTCAGAGGAGGTTTTACAAATGTGAGTTAATTAACAGAGCATCTGGGGTGAGAAAGGGGGAGAAGGGAGAACTTGAAATATTAGGTAAAAAAAAGGAACAGCTAAATAAAAGTTCACTTGTGATCTTTTGTCTTTACACACCTAGAATAACAAATCAGGATGTATCAGCTTGAGTGACAGTCCAGTCACACACTAGCTGTTGATTCAGTGCTGGACCATAGATTACAGTTAGAGAAGACAAAGGTTTTAAAGGTAGGAAACAGCACAGCGTGAGGTGGGATGCAAAGCCATGCTGGGAGAGGTTGAAGGGTTTTCTTTGGCTCTTAATTACACGGCTGCAGACAGGGGGAAGCAGGAGTGAGAGCGAGAAGGAGAGAAAGGTTGAAACAACGGTATACACTGTCGCTCTTATCTGACGTCTCTAAACAGATGTCGACCAGGCTGTTCTCTTTATTGGCGTACAAAGGCCCTCTGACAAAAAAACACACACACACAGAGTCATGTGCACACATCATCCCGGGCAAATCAATGCATTCGAGTTGCAGTAATTTCCCAAGGTGCTTTGCTCTGCCCCCCTTGGGTGAGGAAGGTGACAAAGCCAGCCACAGTGGAGACAATCTTTTACTTTCTCTTCTTTTTTTAGCTCTTGTGTACTTCTTCCTGTGCCTTCTTTCCTGGATCTCTTATAGCTTATTTTTTTCTCTGTAATGAGAATATTTTCAAATAGGTATGTAAACATTATACTGGTTTTTAGCTGCTCTGCACCTTTGATTTAGTGGTAACATGATGTTGTTTATCTTAAGTGTTTAGGGCTGTGTAAGAACTGACATATGCTTCTTACTGAGTTAATGAAAATGAATGATACATATCTTAATTGGCAGATTGTTATGGGAAATCAAGTCCCAACAGGGTGAGACACACTGTAGAACCACCAGCCCACATTATCCTGCTTCTCAATTCCGAACTAGAACTAGAATATTTGGACTAGGATACACATTTTGAAAAAAAAAAAAAAAGTGTAACTAAAAATCATTGGTTTAAATGTTATTTTATCGAAATTTAAAAATTGTTTATGGCGATGGATTTAACCTTTTGAAACCTGAACTTTGTTCTAGTGTACATTTTTTGATTTCTCCTTGCTATTTGGGGTCAGGAGGACCAAACAAGTACAATAACTACACTTGGTCTTTTGAGGAAGTTTGGTTATTATTGTTATGAGTTTGCTATGATATGTTACTTAATAGTGTTATTATAGTTAAATAAGCTGTTTTTTCCACTGAAATGGGTGTAATGTTGTAATGTCACCAACATATGAAGTGGAGACTGACCCTAAATGTGGCTGATAGGTCAAAGTTTAAATAAATGAAGTATCATAGGTCCAAGAGGCAAAAATGTGATGTACACATCTGTAGACGCAGACTCTGAGTGTGTTGAAGAAATCGTCCCAGTAATTTCTCAGCAGTTTGTTTTTTACATGGTTGGATTTTTATCCATTTGTTTTGGCGGGTGATCGTTAAACTGTCCCCGACACCTTTCCTGAGTTTGGTGGTTGACTCATGTTTGAAAATAAAAAATGATCTCAACTTTTAACCCTGCTGCTTTCATTACAGCTGAGTTTGAGTTTCTTTGTAGCAACCAAAAACCTAAAGTTGCTCACCTGCTCTGCTGTTGTTGTCCCTTAGATTGTTGGACAGGATTCTAAATGAAGATATCCATATTTTTCAAGCTGCAAAGTAAGCACACAAAATAAAACAGGCATTTAGCCACTTCATGTACAAACATGAGGTTTACTGGAGCTAACATTTTTACCTCACATTGTATACATGGTATCAACAAGCAGAAGGTAAATGTGACAGAATTATCTTCTGTTGATTTATTTGACATGACCAGATCAGTTTGCCTCATTATTCATGGAAGTGAAGTTAATAATTGTAAACAAAGGATTTTAATTATTTGAAATCAAGCATCTTACACAGATCAGTAAGAAAGCTGAGGTGAAAGGTCATAATTTGTCTGAAATAGTTATAGATAGATAACAGTATAGCAGGGTCTACAGGGGAAGACTTATTATATCTATTTGAAGTTACTCTTTATGACTAAACCAAGTACACGACTGACTACTCAACTAAACAAGGACATTTTAAAGGCTTATGACTAACTTAAAATGAAAAATGAAAACTTGGGACCCACCTTATTAGTTACAAATTATTATTATTTGTTTGATCAGTTATGCTATTTCATTCATCAAAATTAGGATTATACAAACACTCTTAATAAAGTGTTTCAGGAAGCTGTGGAAATAGGTGTTTTGATTAGCGGTGGTCGTGCAGAAGGGCCAAAAACTTCCTGCACAGCGTTAAACAAGTCTCCTGTAGAGATCCATCACATGGTTACTGCTCTGTTTAAAGACGCCGTAATTTACTGAACACTGCAGGTTTGTAGATTGGTCACCAAGTGGGGGCTGCAAACACCATGTGAACCTCCCACTCACAACATAATGATAATTACAATCATTATGCTAATATCGTTCAGTCATTGAATGTGCTTTTAGTTGAGGTACAATCAGTCATTTTCTCAACTCGGTCCACAGTTTCCGCTTTATTCTTCTGTGACCTCTCACTCCTTCCTCCTCAACCTGCCCCCTGCTTCTCCACAAACCCACCTTCACCTCCTTATCTCATGTTCTCCGTCCCTCTTCATCCTCCTATCTCTCCTGGATGAGAGACACTCATTTGTGACAGAGCCAACCTGCTAATGGTGGATGGCAAGAAACAAAATTAGCCATGCCAAAACACACGCACTCACACACACACACTACATTTGTACATACTAACACGGACATCCATCTGGAAATACAGAGACATTATCTTACACACACAGGAAACATCCTGAGGTAGAGGCACACACACATACACACATCAGTGTAAAGATACACAAAACATTCACACTAATGTATTCACATAGCACTCTGTATGCTCCCTGCTGCATTGCTCCTGGTGCTGGGCTCCCTCTCTGCTCTGTGCCGCGCCTCCTCCTCCTCCTCCTCCTCGTCCTCCACCCCCACCACCTCCTTCTCCTTCTCCCAGTACATCTGGCACGCTCAGCTGCCGAGGAGCGCCATAATTATCCCGCCGGAGACGCACACACTCGCATACACACACACACACACTGTGCGACGAAAGCTCACACACACTTGTCTTCGGCGATCCGCGCCGCTCCCTGCTGCTCTTCGTCACTACCGGGGCTTCATTAGAGTGTGTGGAGAGTGTGTGCATGTATGAGTATGTGTGTGTGTGTTGATGCATGGTGCTTTTGGATGCTATCCAGATGTTTTTTCTTTATAGTTGAGGAGTCGGGCGTGTCCTAGATGCAACTGCCCTGCTCCTCTATGCTCAGTGTTTGGAGTTTGAATCTCCTCTGCCTCACATAAAATCTAGTTTCTTCCCCTCTCTTGCCATGTTTACCCCTGTGTCCAGTCTAATTTAGCCATCATGCAGATAGCTGCAAGTGAGCAGCCGACAGAGTCACGATGTGTCAGCTCGTAATGGAGCGAGGACCTTGTTCTGTCGCTGCTGCTCTGGGAGTACGGATGTTGGGCCTTGCAAATTATCACTCACACCTGTCTTGTCTTTTTGCCAAACAATACATTCCACCCTTTTTGTTTCTACATCTGTGAATATAGCTAAGATAATTTTGAAGTCCCGTTCACCTGTGCCAGTTTCCATATTTAGAAAAAAGGATGAAAGGCTAGCTTAACTGTTATAAAGATGCTTTTTTGAAATAAGGAATTGACAAATTCGCCACCCACACTTTCTCTTTCTGCAGGGCTAATTGTAGGGTTAGTTTTAGTCTGCCTGCTGTCACATTGTAATTACTGGCCTGTACAGGTGAAGGAGAGGCTGAGGTCGCGGTGCTGCTGCCTGGGGTACGTGAGCGAGTGAGTGTGTGAGTGAGAGTGTGTGTAGGAGAGTGAGGGGAAAAGAAAGATTGTGAATGACTCCGATGTGATTGGCAGTAATTGTTTGTACTGTAATTGTGTGTGTATTTATGGTATGACTGGCATTCAGTGTGGAAGTGTGTATTTTTGAGTGTAGTCTCACAGTGCCTGCTGTGGCTGCTCAGAGTGGTGCTGTAGGTTTGATTCCCAGCACCACTTTGTGTCAGACGTACCACAGAGCAAAAAGCATTTGAGCTTTGTACAAAATGTCTGGAAACACCTTTTCGCCATGCCACTCTATTTTCAGACCATGCTTTTAGTGTCAGAGGAAACATCGACTAAAGCACCAGAATCAGTCAAATAGTTGGGTGCTAAAGACCAATCAGGTGACAAGCTTTGAGTCGTAATACCTCTGACATTTGAGCCTGATGATTGCAGCCTCCCTGAAGCTCCCTCCAGTCACTACCCAGTCTTTTCCTCCATTCTTGTTTTTTCACACATCAGAGTGCCTTTCTTATGACAACAATACAACTGTTGAGGAACATCTGATGTACAAAGAGATTTCAGTGCATGGAGATGTACATGTTTAGATTGTCTGCTACAGACAGACTGGGAGCAGAAGAGAGTGATGGAGATGTCATCTGATCTCTTTTTTTTTTCTTTTCTTTTTAAAAAAAATTACTTTCAGGCTGTGCACCGTGTACTGGAAGCGTAAAAGTTCTAGACAATGAGCTATGACAATAAAATGCTCAAAATAAGAAAATTAAGATATACCACCACACACTGCTAGATTATAATTGAAAAGTTATGAGGAGTTATTTAGACAACACATAACAACACAGCTTTTAGACAACTTTAATTTATTTTGGCTCTTATTACCTTTGACATAACAATCATTGCCAAGCTATCACAATTTGCAGGTATGAATAAAAAGTGACATCAACAGTTTTTTTGTGCACAGAGGTTTATTTACTTTTGTGTCATTGTGTAATATTGTGTAATAACATTTAATGATATAATATGATCACTACTTGTACTGTATTGATGCTGAAAACTGTGGGATTGTGACATTTTTCAATACAACACTGCTGCTGTCACCAACATCGCTCACCACTCAGTCCATTCTTAAGTGCTGAAGTGTGAACTGTTATACCCTGCTCACTACTACCCACAATGCATTGAGGAAATAGTGTACAACAGATGTTCACAAATCAAACCACATATCCTATCATTGAGTTATTTCATTTCTTTGTAGTCTAGCAGCTTTACTGCAGTTCTGTGGGTGGTGTTAATCTTTATTCTATCAAAGACAGGATAAATATAATCTTCATCCATTCAGCTATCTATTTTTCGGTCCTTTCTTTTTTTCTATTAACTGTGAGAATGCTAGCTAACAGGATAATCAGATCTCATAGCTAATTTGTAGGGCTGCACACTCACCAGCCACTTCATTAGTTATACCTTGCTGATTCCAGTTTAGACCCTTTTCCCCTAGAAAACTGCATTTATCAAGGTGCTGGAAACATCCCTCAGAGATTCCTTCTTAAGCAAATTCAGTGTACTCATACACATAATATTTTCATTCCTTATCAGTTATGGCAAAAATTTAGGTGCTGGCTTTAGATGACTCCAGAAAAGAAACTACCATGGGCTCACGTTACAGCAGCTCCTGGTTACCTCTGTTTCATTTTGTCCCACATGTATGTGGACAGACACATTTCATACTATTTTTATTGATTTCACCACATGCTGGTTAAACTGGTGATACATCTGAGGAGGAAATATCTTCAACACCATGACTTGAAATCCCCACTCACATAATGAGAAGCTGAGGGACTGGTTGAACGACCCGGTCTTGTTGGCTTCAGCTCCTCTGTCCTCTCCTCCTTTAATCCCTGCTGCTCTCTTCTGCACTCCATCATCCTATCCCTCCTGCAACCCCCTCCCTCACCAGTGCCTCCCTCTCTTCATTGTCTGTCCACTTCCCCTACGGTAACAGGTTCCCCCGTGAGATTCACTGGACTCTCTCTCTCTCACACACACACACACACACACACACACACACACACACACACACACACACACACACACACACACACACACACACACACACACACACACACACACACACACACACACACACACACACACACACACATGCACACACACAAAGACACACACAGGCACACAATGCTAGAGGCCGAAGGTAGGAGTGTAATTTCCCCAGTGATCTCCCTAACCTGGAATATCTGACACTGTGACACCTGAAAAGAAAGAGAGTCTGTGTGCGTGTGTGTGTGTGTGTTCGTACGTCCATGTGTGGATGGGGAGATGTGAGGTTTTACAAGAGAGGAGAGGAGGAGCGAAAGAGCAGTTAAAAACAGGTTTTTGTCTGTTATTTTCTTCTTTGTGAGTTCTTACAGGAACTGTCTGCTTTCCTCAGTGGGCCTGGCAGGACAAGATGGGGGCTTAGGGGTGAATCACAAATAATGGAGTTTACAGCAGGGTCAACCAGGACTAACTTTACTTTACCTACCATCTCAAGCACCTGCAGCATGTGAAGACAAGCCTGTGTGCTGTAGCTCTGCACACATTTTCACTGTGGTATGGTACAGTTTCTGTTGTCTGGTTTAATTTGAGAACTGAGTCTAATGAAAGTTTAGGTTTCGGTCATAAGAGAGGACTTAGAGGGTTGTATTAAGTACATAAAAGTCTATAAAAAGTTCTCAGAGGGGGAAGTTGAATCCCAAGTAACAGCAGTGTTTGAAACTGAAATTCAGTTGTCTCACTATGGTGGCCTTAACTTTCTATAGAGAGAGAAATTCAAGAAGTGTACTCTTGCTTCCCCCAACTTAGCAAGTTTTACATTCTTTCAAGAGTTTTTGGCACTGCATATAAAATGTTGCATTGATTCTGTTTTAGTCTTGGTTTAATTTTTTATGGCTTGATTAGATGACCATGGATTACATGCCATTTATCATACTAGTGTCTCTCTCTCACTCTCTTTGTCCATCTGTCCATCAGTCATTGTAAAGCCTGCAGACAGCGCTGGCTCCCTGACTAAATTTTGGACAAATGGCTGTCGGATCGATAGCTTCCCACCAGCAATATTTGCTATCAATGCATGTCCTCCTCATTACCGCAGCAGGCTGCCCTCTCCATGGACCTGAATTATTCATGCACACAAACAGACGCAAGTATGCAGCCATACACACACACACACACACAGAAAACTGCATCAGAGAGGCAACTGGCCTTTTGCTGTCCTTCTCTGCCTTCAATCTTTCCTTCCACCTCCCTCTCCCTCTCCTCTCTGTTTCACTTCTTACTTTCTCTCAGGGGTAGAAGAAGAGTAGACCAAGCTCCAGCCCCCGTCTCCCTTCTTCTCTTTCTCTCTCCTTGGTTTTTTAACCTCTAATTCACCCAGATGCTTACTCATGGATACTTGCCTCGCTCAGCACATCTTCCAGCATGTGTGCTGAGTCTTTTTCTTTGGTTTCTAATAATAACACTCAGACCACCACACCATTATTTTTTAAAATGTAATCCTCCTTAAATTAATCTTTAATGACTTTATTGTCCCCACAGCAAATATAGTTTGCAGTTTCTCTCACTGAACTTTACTGTGCTATGTCCTGGTCAACACACTAGTGCTTCAAATCTAATACGATATTACAGAAGTCTTTGCTCTTTATTAGCTCATTGTTTCCTTTTTCAGACCTACAGTTTGAATCCCTGTTTCTGTCAAACTGAAATATGATGCCAGTTAAATTTTTATCGCCCTGCTTATCCACCTTATGACATAGTGCAGTAAATAAATCAACCTTTGAAGCAAAATGATTTAGTCATTCATTATAGCTCGTACCTTTTATCTCTCAGTCTGCACTAAAGGAAAATTACCTGCTCTACGATCCGTCTGCTGTCCCTGTGTGTTATAATGGCACCAGCAATTTTGTCTCCTGTAATACTGATCATAAACTTTAACAGCCTGGTGATGTTGTAGCTGTTATCCACTTAACGTTGTCTTCTAATGGTTTTTAATGACGATGCATCTGTGTGTATGTGTGTGTGTGTGTGTGTGTGTGTGTGTTTTGTCCCAGTGGTCCAATCATGTCTGCTCTGCAAGAGTAAATAAATATGAGATCAGTGTTAATTACAGAATGCATAAAACTGGTGTAAAACAGCTTTTGCTCGCACCCCTTGATTCACCTGTTGACACGAACATTGTCAGACAGACAGAAATACATACATACAACGTGCTGTGATAGATATACACTTTTCTTACACTGAAGAGATCAACTCTGAAAACACATTTTCCTCCCGTACCTTAGAGCCTGTACAGGGTTTGCTTATCATTTGCATAAAATTGCAAATTACAAGAATGATATGTAACATGAGAGGGAGTTCTTAGTTCTGTATGTTTGTGTAGTCTCCACACCTCAGATCCCCATCTGAGAATATTCAACTTTATACAGTAAATTACATAATTTCGCACATTCTACAGGTCTATTAAAGAGTGCCTCACCACAAGCCACAAGTGACCATGACATACAGACAAACACCTACTTATTTTTAGCACAGCTTTACACACAGGGTGGATATCTGACCAGATGTTGAGTGTACGTGTGTGTGAAGGGGGGGATTAGATCATTGTGTTCAAGACTTTAGTATTTATGTAACAGTGGCATACATGTGTGGAAAACAGAGCAAATACCCTACTAGGAATCAGGATAACGCAGGGCTGGGTTGATATGGCAAAAAAATGATCACAATATATTTTTTCATATCATCTGATCTTGATAATTATCATTATTTTTTATATTGTTTTCAAACTGCCAGTTTTTAGGCATCCGTACTGAAAACTAGAGAAATATTGAACATTTTATTTTATCATTATCAAGAAGACCTTTTGGCCATTCACCCCGACATTCAGCTCCACATTTGGTCTTTCTGTTTATGTTTCTGGCAACTCACAAACGCAAGTGGAGCAGGAATAGGTCGACCCCTTACACACATTTCTGCCATGTGTGATCAATAAAATTTGCTCACAGCTGATCATTTTGATTGATCTGAAATTTATCACAATCACGAAAAATGATCATGTAACAGCCCTGGGATAATGTCATACTTTCAAGTCGGATTTTAAATGATTGTCAAGTCAAAATGTCCAAGATGTTGTTGATGGTTATGGGGTAGACTGAGAGATTGAGAGCTGATTTGTTGCTGTTAAACATCATCTGGATGTAATGTACTATGTAATAAATGTCTTGATGTGATTCAGCTCTTATCATTATCACTTATATATTTCCAAAAGAAACTGAGTTCATTGACTGTCAATATGCTTTCCACCATCTGCTGTTGTAAAGTTCATTACTGTACACTGACAGTCGTACATGACTTTTAGCAGACACTCCATACCCAAGTGTTTACTGTTACGTTTCACCATACATCATCAGTTGCCATTAGTTACATTTGACCCAGCTCTACATAGGATCCCTCTATAAGTCTTGATGGTTGGGTCACAGACATCTTGAAATGATGCTGCTTTCTGATGTTTGGACATTCCCAATAAATCATCACTTTTTCAATAAGGAGACTTCTGTTAATCAACTGTTGTGTTCCAACATCAATCAGCAGTTGCTGAAATAATTTTTTCAACAGCAAAGAGTCGTTGCCATGGTGCAAACACCGTCACCATCTCTATTGTAGGTATACACCAACACCTTCAATTGTTGCTAGGGTTTCAGGTGTTGTGCAACAACACTTCCTGCTATGTTAAACATGAGTTGTTGCTATGGTTAAGTGTTGATGATCCAGCAGTGAACTGCAGGTCCTGCTCTTTTATATTTGCAGCAGCATTGAACATCACTCAGGGGCTGAATTCTGAGAACACGTTCGTGTGTTTGCATGCATGTGTTTGGGAGTGAGAGTGTGAGTGTGTTTGGGTGTGTGTGTATATGTGCATGAGGGCAAGCACGTGTAGGCGGGAGCGCTGTGCCCTGAGGCGATCCGTCCTTAGTGGTTGGCTAACGGGGCGCAGAGCGACCCTCGTCCTCGCCCTGATCGATGCAGTATGTGTGTGTGTGTATGGGTGTGTGTGTACATGGGTCTGTGTGTACGTGGGTGTGGGGGGGTGTGTGGATGTCTCGTTAGCAGGAAGCAGAGGGGAGTCCAGGGACCCCTGCATTCCCTGCCCTGGGACATGCACAGGTCCCAGCACCTGGACCAAACATACACATGCAGACACAGTCACACACACACACACACAAAGCTGTAGACTCACTTTCTGGACACACACATCTGAACACCTTTATCTCTCTCTCCATCTCTCCTTTTTTTCTCTGTCTGACGCTCTCACACACACTGGCTGCCTGATACACACACCATGCATACAGATTGAGTACACACAGCAGTCCCAGCACACTGCAGTAGCACTAAGCTTAATGTACAGACATGGCCTGTATCGCAAACACAAACACACACACACACACACACACACATATTGCAGAGCACACTGCCGCTAGGGTTTTCACAGCAAAGAATCTGAAAAAAGACTAATCAAAAAGCTCGACAAGAAAACATAGAGAGGTGTGAAGCTTAAATGTTTCATCTGTTTGCATCCTTTTATTTATTTCATTTGCACACGTTTGTTTGTTTTTTGTTTGATTGTTTTGGTGTGTGAGCATTACGTAAAACTTGGGATCAAATATTATTAGGCTTTTTGAACTGCCAGTTGTTATTATAGTAAGCATTTTCAATCTTGCTGTGTGTTTGTGTGCGAGTGCAAGTGTGCGAGCCCACAGATTCACCAGATGCACCATAAAACTGTTGACGTGTCATGACGCTCTGTGTGTGTGTGTGTGTGTGTGTGTGTGTGTGGGTGTTTTTTTTTTTTTTTTTTAATGGACTATTAATGTTCAAGGGTCCAAGAGTGTGAAAGTGGTCTATCTCATTGTCAAGGACACCTTTAATTACAACAGCAGGGGGTCTTCTGTGTGTGTTTTAGTGTGTGCAGTGTGTGTGTGTGTTACTGAGTGTGTGTGTTTGTGTGAATGGCAGATGCTGAATAATGAAAAGCATGTTCTGTTGTTTAAAGACCTGGCCTCTTATCCCTTATTAATTTCACATTATTAGTTATTATGTGAGGGGGTTAAGCAACATAATGTTGCGAGTCTTTTTCAAACTATGATGTCTCAAATTCTGATGTGTGTATCCCGTGAACTCAATGAATGAGCAGCAATGTGTAGTTTTCATCTTGAGAATTTAACGAGGAGTGAATTTATAATGGGCTACGTGAGATCTAGAGCAAAATTGAACAATGTATTTTAACGTCCCTTGCACGAATCTTATGTCAGTCAACTCATCAGTTTGATGGTGTTAGCCTCTGCTAGCCAGCTCCATTTATGTGTAGGCTGTAATGCAGTCATCCACCACTCACAGGCGCATTAGCTCAGTAGTTTGACTGCGGTAACGCTCTATTACCTGGGTGTAAAGAAGCACAGTCAACACATGGTGTCTTGTAGCAGAATCATATGTGTTTGAAGTTGCATGTTATCATCTTAAACCAGGGTCGGCATGGGGTTAACTGTTTCAGGTCCAGTGAGTGTATTCATTTTTTTCTAAGCTTACTAGTCTTACCTTAAGATTCGTAAATTTACATTTTAATAAGTAGTAAGGTAGTTACCTCTATCTCTCATTGAACTTTATAATTTGGTATTGTTAACAATCTGAGTAGTGGTATATTTCTGTAGATTTAAAATTCAAACTATGTGGGGGGTTTTCAACACAAAATGAAAAAGAGGAAAAAAGTAAAAAGCAAGCAACAGTTTAAAGGACAAAGAAATAAATGAGCATAGTAAATAAAGAGTGGACAGTCTAATTTGAGTAGAAAACCATTGTACTGTTAACTGTTGTGTTTTAATGATATAACCGGTTCCAGTGATTGCTCTGTTGAAAAGAACCAGCCTTAAAATGTCGACGTTAGAGAGTAACATAATTAAACACCTCATGTCTAATTATGTTACAATGGATTTTTTTTCTCTTCAAACATTTTTTTACGTTTGATTGTTTTGCTCCCTCTGCCTGTCAGTGCAGCCTCACCGCTCTCGCTCTCTTTCATTTCTCCGCCTCCCTCCTCGGAGCTCCTCCTCACCCTCCTCCTCTCTGCAGGAGGAGCTGGAGGTTGGGGGGTTTATGAGCTGGCAGTCCAACTGCTGAAAGGGTGGACACCTATGGGGACCCTCACAGCAGCACACTGACATGCACACACACACACACACACAAAAACGCAAAGCAGCACACACACACACATGCACACACAAACAACCACATGCACACACACATACCCAGAGCCCAGGGAGTGTATGTGCAGAGAGCAGCTGTAAGGCCAGTGGACTGTTACTGTAGTTCTTTGTTCAGCTCTGGCTCAGCTCCACTGAGCCTCTCTCTCTTTTTCTCTCTCTGTTATTCCTTCATTCCTCTCTTGCTTTACTTTTCTCTTCTTGTCATAAGTCCCTGACTCCTAACCTGTGCAAGCATTTAGGAACCTTCAGTGTTCCTTCCCATTTTCTGCTTCTTTTGTTTCATTTTTGATGTATTCCTCCTTTTTCAAGAAGCATTGTCTACATATTCTATGGAAGCGTTGAATATTTTGAAACAATATCGATTCAGTAGCTATAACAAGCTGAGTATTATTATGCTCTTCATAATCAAAGTCAGTTGTAATTATCTAAGTAATGGTCTTCACTAAGGTGGTCTTCAGTAATTCTGAGAAGGTAAGAGCTTTATCATAGTTACACAAAAGCCTTCGTCCAGAGGAAAAAGACAGAGGAACGAAGATGGAGGAGAAACAGGTGAATTATGAACGTAGACGTTTAGAGAGAGTCATGTGTTTTTGTTTTATTCAGTCAGTGTTAGGTACGAAACTGATCTCAAACTGCTTCATATCAGCCTGGCTCTGTTGTGACTTCCTCACATACTGTGTGTGTACCTATAAGTGTGTGTGTGTGTGTGTGTCTTTATATAAGCATGTAATGCATCCATCCCTCTTGGTTTGTGCTCTGGCATAACAGACGTATCAGTCATGTGTATATTTTCCTTGTGTCAGTGTGTCTTAGTGAGTCATGCCGACTTCTGAAGTGAAGGGATGAGAGAAAGCATCTTCTGTCGCCACGGCGATCAGGCTAATTACAGCAGCTTAAGTGCTTTACCCACGGTCATCACACACTGTCAAAATACACCACTGAGTGCTTAAGCGTGTGTGTTTTAATTTTTAAAGACCATGAAGGCTTGCTTTTAACCAGCTCAGTCGTACTTTAATGCTTCTGTGTGGCTTTGTGTGTGTGTGTGCTTACAATTACATACACACATTTGTAGACACTTCACTAGTCAGTGGGAGGGTTGAAAAGAACTTCAATTTTTTTCCAAAGATCATCTTTCAGATTGTTCCTTTTCTCTTTCTTTGTCTCTCAGTCTTTGTCTCTCTCTCTCTCTTTTCCCACCATTGGTTGAGATCTGGCTGAAAATGTACAGGGAGAAACTTTCTGTTGAGGTGTATTCACTTTTGTAGAACAGACTCATCTACTTTTGTTTAAAAGACAAGGTGAATGGGACAATGCAGAAGAAACCACATGTGGGTGTTTTTCTGTGCAAGTTTGTGTATATTCTCCTTTGTGAGTGAAGAAATTAATTATTGTGGGGAGTGTGTGTGCATGTGTGTGCATGTGTGTGTGTGTGTGTGTGTACCTGTGTACCAAGGGTTTTTGGGTTGCATGGTGCTTGTGGAGCCCTAATGGAGTGTGGAGTGTGTGTTTACGTGCTCCCAGGCCGCTGTTTAACGCTTAGCGAGCTGGAACTAATTTACTAATTGAGTTTTGAGTTGGGAAGGAACGACAGCGAAAGAGAGGGAGAAACAGGAGGGAGAGAGGGATGGAGAGATTCGCCAGGGGCTCCTGGAAACACTCTGTTGTGTTTCTTGAGAAAAGTACAGAGAGGGGATCAGGGAGCGAGATGGATTTTGATTTCGAAGTTGTCGAAGTTGTGTGTTGGTGTGTGGCATGACTCTGGTCTTTGTTTCTCTCAAACACATGGGATCCTTTCAGAGCCACTTGGCATCCACTGTATGTGTGTGTGTCTACATGTCTGCTGGGTAGCTGACAGGCAGCTGTGAGAGCCTGCTGGTAGATTATAAAGAAGCCTGGCATCTCCCAGAATGCACTTCAGCTACAGTTCCTCATACAGAAGGTGGAGGGGGTGAGTAGCCGCAGAAGGGATGGAAAAGGAAGAAAATAAAGAAGAACAGGCTTTTATTGTTCATTTTAAAAGCTGCACCTACAAGTCTCAACTAGTTTCTGCCTTTACCCACAAACACAATCAATAGGAAATAAAGTGACATGCAGCAGATGACCCGTTACAAGAAGCTCCCCTACATACCCCTACATACTTTTTTAATACACAGCACAATAAAACAGGCATTTCAGCAAGTTTTCTCCAGTGACCAAACTAATGATGTCGTGCTTGAAAACAAAAGTAGGAATACAAAGAACACCAATGTTTTTGATAGCAGAAATGAAATGTCAGTGTTAGCAGAACAGGCAATTACAAAGTAAAGCGCATGAGCTGATGGGAGGTGAGGAAAGAGGGTGAACCAAGTAAGAAAAAACTGAGGAGAGGTTGATACAGTGGAAGGAAAGCTAATAGGGAAGAACAGATATTGAGGAACTGCAGAGAAGGGGATCAGTAAAGAAAGTGAGAGAGAAAGACGGCGTGATTGGATGGAGACATTCGGAGGGTCATGTCAGGACCAGCTGCCTCTCTTTCTCTACTTTCCCATCATCCCACTGGGGTGCTAAGAAGGAATTTCTAAAAAGGTCTCTATAAATCTAGCAAACAAAAGAGAACTGCTGTATTCGTGATCTATTATCCTCTTTCTTGACACCACATCATTGTTTGATTCACTGTGCAGTACGTTTATTCGAGTGAGCATCTTGATGCTGCTTTTTGTGTAAATACTGATTCAAACATCTGGCAACTTTTTGCCAAATGCCTGTAATTGTCATTAAAGACTTGTTTGATGAATTTATTTTGGCATTGTATTACAAAGATAAACTGAGATGGATTCACGGGGACTGCTTCCGCTTTTCATCAGCTGCTGTCACCAAAGCAACCCTGGACTCACATAAGACTGAAAGTTGCCAGATTCAGGATCACAATTTAAACCAAATCAACAGCTTCTGACTACACTACATGCATTCAGCGGAAATATCAGGCTCATGATACAAGAACCGCCCTGCTGTGGCCTTCTACATTGTTGCAGTGTAGACAGCTTCGCTGAAAATGTGACAGCTGATCATCAACATTCATGTTTAGAAATTTGCATCATGTGTGTTGGCACTCAGCAGCAGTGAATAGCTTGCTGGTGTTTATTTTACATCTCTTGAAAGCCAAACAATACAAACTAGAACTAAACAATAAGCAAAATAATCTAAACGTTATTTTTGCGATTTACAGTGCAATTTTTTTTAGGAGCGTTATCTCATGTGTTGTTGAAGACCACATTTTTGGAGATGAACATTGACATTAACTACATCATGACAACAACTGAGAACTTTTTTTTGCCACTTGTGACGTCTTTTGCCCATTCTAATCACTTTTTACTCATCTTTTTTGCTGCTTTTGAACCATTTCTTGCCATTTGCCATTCTTAGACTGTTTTCAGAGTTTCTCCAAATTTTCTCACAATTTGTTTTTCTTTTGACTGTTTTTGTCGCCTTAAACTTATATTAAATGCCAAGTCTTTTATTTTACCACTTTGATCACTTAGATCTTATTCGATTGTTTATCTTGCAAAGGTAGTATTCATCAATTTGTCTAAAGAGACAAAAATTGGTTGTTCTGGGCTGAGTAACACTAAATGTATTCCATATTCAGACACATTTGAGGTTAAAGAAAAATGCACTGTATGCGTTGATTTATTTCCACCCTCACACTGTCTTTTATATGAGACACAAATCTCTATGTTTACCTGTTAAAATGATGCCCCTGCATTTGTTTTTATTTCTAATAAGTTGCTGATTGGAGACTTTTGCCATAGATTATGATACTCTGAAGAAATTTTTCACTGGTTGTTTGACTGTGTCCCCACATGAAAATCTCTGGTGCATCACTAACTCTGTAGCACAGTGGGATTTTTTTTTTCCATTTACCGATTTTTATGATAAATCTCCCTCTTTTTCCCTCTTGATCTGTTTTGCCTTTATCCCTAGTCCTCCCTTCATAACTCACCCCCCTCACTCTCTCTCAGTGGTCCTCCTGTTCTCCTCATCTCTCCTCCCCAGCCTCCCTCCATCTCTCTGTCCCTCCCAGGGAGAGCAAATCCCTCTTTTCCTAGGTAGGAGTGTAGGGAGGAGTGGTACGGCTTAGATCTCGGCCCCCTGCTTTGTCCCTTCATCAGGCCCCCCTCTGGTCCAACCCTCCCTCTGTCGCTCCATCCCTCCATCCCTCCTCCATCTTTTTCTCTTGTTAAATTATGGTTTGATGCATCTCTTTTTCACACTGCTTACTCTCGTCTTTTCAACACATTCACATTAACATTTAGATGTTTGTAATAAGCAGATGTTCCTAACTCATCAGGATAACATATACGTAGATCCTGCATCAACAAAGTAAAAGAGTTTTACATTCATCTGCTTTACTTCCTTTTGGTTCTTTCTTGTCAAACAGTATTCACCTTTTTTATTCTCCCTCCCTTCTTCATCTATCCTGTCACAAATACAAGTAAAAAGCTTTATCCTTTATGATCCTGTTTTTCCTTGACTTGCCCTGCATCATCTCCGCTCTTCCTCTCTTCGCCTTCTCCTCCCCAGTTATTGTTAAAGACAGATCAACAACCATGTCAGAATCTCCATCCCCTCCACCTCCCTCACCCATCCTCTTTTCTCTCTACTCCCCCTCTGCAGACTCAGTGGCGTATCTCTGCCCACATCCTCCTATTTTTGCACCTTTTTTGTTTTGGGGGAGCAGGGGGTAGGCCAGTCATTAGGATTTCTTCCCTCTGTTCTTTCACTCATTCTTTTCATTCCTCTCGCAGTACGCTGTCTCTCTGGTGCTTTTACCTGCCACTGTTAAAGGGATGTCCCTGCCCAGATGAAGGCCGTGTTTGAGGAAAGTGTGTTCAAATGAAAGGGGAAGAGCATAGACGGAGACAAAAGATAGAGACATCAGGAAGAAAAGCATGCAGAGGAGGTCCTTGGGGAGTCGTGGTGCATGCACTGTGTGAACTCACACCATTATGAGCCAGAGTCTGGCCCCCAACCTCCAGAACCACATGTATTAAAATGCTTTTCAAATGAGCCATCACTTATAATTCATTGCTGAAGGCTTTGCAACATTTAGACCACAAGACAATGATGCGTAACCAAGTTAAAGAATGCACACAAACAGGAAAAATGAAACACACAACTGGGATTTCAGCATTGTTATGTGATGAAATTTGAGTTATATCTCAAATAGAAGCCAAAAAAATAACTAGTGCTTTGGTGTTAAATGTTAGGATTGTATACTTATTTAAATGAGTGAGTCAAGGAGGAGGAGGCAGAGAGAATTACAACAGGTGTTTGGCCCAGGTCTGTTCAGTTACTCATGTAAGCTCATTCAAAAACATGCCACTGCACTGCTAAGTGTAACTTGTTGTTGCAACATGAAAATATGATGTAAAGGGCCGCCTCAAATTGTGAATTAGGTCAAAAAAAAACGTTTACCAGCAGCAACAGAAGTCATCTTGAACAATTGTCGTATCAACTATTGTCTCAGTTTGATTGATTTAAACTTGCAGTTAACTAAAATTCTTCAGGTTGTAGTTTGAAATAGTCATCTGCAGGTGTCCGGAAAGCCTATTTACAGTCTGAAAAGTGTATTACAAAGGCACTTGATAAGATATATTGACCAGATTTGTTTTATTATAATTATTTTTTATCAAAGTTTGTATTCACATTGAAATGGTGTGTTTCAGTTATCCTCTTGGCCTCAAGAGACAAACTGCTAAATGAAACCCTATAAAATGGCCTCAAGAGACGACACAGTGTGCATCATTGTTTGAGACGAAATCAGATGTATAGACTCAAAGAAACTACAGAACTAACTAGATTAGTATAGATAACTAGCAAAGATACAGGACATTACTGACTTGAAGCAAAAGATTTCCAGTGTCATTGCCACCATTGATGAGGCTATGCTATAGCAAACATGGCAAGAAATCGAGTACCATCTTGATGTGCTTCAAGCAACATATTGTGCCCATGTTGAGGTGTTTTAAATGAGATAAAAGAAACTTTGACAACCACTGATTGCAATAAAAAAAAATCTGCCCAAGATATCTTATCAATTAATTTTTTAACTAGTAAAGAGACTTTATGGACACTGTGTATTTCAAAGTCTTCAGCTTCGTAAACTTGAGGATTTCAGCAAGACAGTCTCTACTGTAAAACTCAGATGGACAGTCTGCCTGTCTGTGCTGTACAGCTCAGGTAGCCTGTGCCCCCTGTTTGTAATGTACAACAGGCTTTTATATCCACTGCATTCCCTCTTCACTCATGATGTACAGGGCATAACTTTTAGGTTACAATTCGCAAAAGTATTCAGAGTATAACTTGAAAGCTGTAGTTTGATTAAACAGCTTGGAGGGGCTAAGGTGATTGTCAAGTCGACATGGCAACATTACTGGTTTTAAATGTTCATAAAATGCAAGTTGAAATATATTTTGTTGTTGGGATGATGCCAACAGTTGATTTCTGGAATAAAAAATGTGCAAAATTGCAATTTATGGTTTGCTTTACAGCTTGTGGTTAAAATGTCTGCACAGATTTTTCTTCACTTGGTCACAGTATGTTTTATGATTAATGACACATCTAATTGGCTAATGCAACAAATGTTAGTCAATCTCCAAGATAATGTTTTAAGACATAAGAGATAGTGTGAATTTTTTTCTATACCAATATAACAATACCTGTCTGTACTAGAGAGAGGGAGAGAGTGTGAATGTGTATCTGAGAAGAATAAATTCACCCTCTGTCTTTTCCTGCCTCTACCGTCCTTTGAGCCTCTGATTCTCTCCCCTAACATTTATCCATCTTTCCTACCTTCTCTCTCTTGCTATATCGCGCTCTCTGTGAGGCAGTGGATGGATTACCCATGTGTGGTATCAAGGCATCTCCCTTAAGCTACACACACACACACACGCACACACACACACAATCACTCACACACACAAGCACTGGTTTGTTCCTGTGCGTATGTTACGGTTGTGTTAGCATGCTGTGCTGGTGTGTCCAGGGCTGCTGTGGATTAAACAGACTTTGCTGTCTCCTGCCTCTGAAACACACCCACACAGTCGTACTGTACATACAAAAAGGGCACAAGCCCAGTCGAAAACACCCACAAGAAATAACCCAGCTCACATGGGGCTGAGCGCACACACATGTGCACACACACACACATCTGCAGCAGAGCTCACCTGCAGCCAACAAATGAACACACACATGTGCACAGGCACCTAAATACACCATACTGTAGACTTGAAATGTTCTGTACTGCTCACACACAGCCCAGCACACACATTCCCAAATTTATTGGGATCGATCTCCTGGTGTGCAAGGTGTGTGACTGAGGAGTTAGAGGCAAATGCCAGACAGACGGAGAGAGAAAGGGAGGGATGGAAGAATGCACCCCTACTGTGTTTTCAATGGACCAGCCTGCACCACCAGACCCTAGGGGCTCCTTCATTGCTCCTACACCCCCATGTCCCTCTCCCCTCCTTCCCCTCTTTCTCTGTTTCCCTTTTTTCCCTGTTTTCTGTTGTTTATCAGTCCACTTTCAGATTTTGTTCACTCCCCTTATTGTTGTCATACACACGTCCTTCATGTGTTTCTTTCCCTGCCTTGACTAACATGTTGGGACAGCTGTGGACACAGATCAGGTGTCTCAGCCTCTTCCTCTGTGCTGACAAATATTTGAGCGTCTGGTTGCCATTAACCTTGGCTAACTACAATATTCTGGGCTCTAGGATTATTTCTTTATATTTAACAATATCAGTGTGAGTGTGTCAGCACCGCAGCTGCTCTGTGGGGCTGGGCCACCGGGACCAGGCCCCTGTTTTGTCGGCTTGGAAACCCCTTGCGGTCAAACAGGACAATGGAGTCAGCTTGATGTCTGAGCAGCCTGAAGCAGGGTTGTCAAGCTCTGCCTCCGGGAAGCACAGTGAGTCAGGGATGTGTTAAAAGGTGCTGGTTGCATGACAACCCCACCCCCCCCACCCCACCCCCCCATCTCTTTGTTTTTCATTTAATCAGCAATAGTAAAGAAAATTTGTATCAAATTCATTGATATGTTTGTCTTAATATCACTAGATTGCTAAATTGCTCACCTACATGAGGTGCACCACATACACCCTGCACTTTGTAAAACAGTGCACAAAATCTTACCGTGTAGTAATCTCTCAAATAAAATGCTTGCATTTACTGGAAAATTACAACCCCATTTCACAACCGTTCATACTGTTCTTCTGTTATGCAACCATCAACCATCTTTTAGGCCACACTACGTAGCTAATATGACAATAATTGAGAGCAATAATTGAGAGCAAGAATTGTCCGGTGTCTTTCACTGAACTTCTGACCACCACCTGAGGAATCGAAGTATACTGCATTTTTCCGTACAGTCAATGTGAACTCACTTGTCCTTAAAATAGTAAATGTAAGTATAGAAACTACATGATGTAGGACACAGCAATGGCTTTTCTATGTCAACTGTTATTAGAAGGTGCCTCAATTTATCTTCAATGGGCTTGTTTCCAGAGAAGTAGCTGGCATTTCCAGATCATGTTTTTTAGTTTTCTCCTTGAATCCCACATTTGTGTGCGCAGTAGCTCACAGAAAGTGGGTTTTTTTTTGCACCCATGCATTGATTTTTGAGACAGAGTTGTGTTTTTGTTGAATGTGCTACTGCCTCATGCCTAGAGATCACTTCCATCCACTGTTGTACAGGGATTTTTGGAGATTCTCTTTGTCATTTGATAATATTGATCACAAGATCCCTGAAGCATTTACTATTCAAGCAGAGGAACATAACACTGAAATTTTTAAGCTATTTGTTTCCACAACCTCCTATAGAATGATGGGTGACTAAGCACCTCTAAAAGGTACTTTATTATATAATCTTGTTACAAACCTGCAATTGTCTTGCTGTCCCTGTCCCAACTTTGAAATGTGTTGCTGTTAGCATATTTTAAATGAACATTACGTTTACATGCAAGAAACACTGGAATACCTTGGTATCAACATGTTGTTTTTGGATATTTTCAACTAAACTAGGGGTTTACATGATGTGCAGCTTCTCAAATATAACCCTTTAGAGCCCTGTTTAGCACTAGTACTACGATTCCCGATTGTCGGTTGATTTGAAACCAGATAATGTAGATCGAACATTCTTTTTGCTTATAAGACCTTGGTAGTGGCACTTTCGGGCTGTAATTTGAACATGTCGCACTGTTTCCTTCCCCTTCATTTGCATCACTTCTGAAGTTCAACGCCAGTCATCAGGCTTTTATTTAATTAACATTTTTGAAGAATACACCTATGAAATTTCTGTAATTCAAAAAATATGTGTAAAATTTATGTTTTTATGATTTATTCCATTTTTTGTAGTTTTTTTATTTGGTCTGGACTTAAGTCTTAATGTTTCATTTTAGTATGAAATACAAGGGTTGTCTTGATGTGTAGCAAAAGTTGATGTGCAAAAAATGACTTTAGTACGTAAAACTGTAAATGTATGCTCTGGCAGACTTATTATTGGCTTAAAGGGTTAAAACTTCTCTTTGCAGTTTTGTAGAGGTTCATAAAAGGTAAAGTTGGTGTGACATTGTCATGTCGAGTGTGATGTTTACAGCTTTTATCCCTTTCCCAATAAATAGTCTTTCTAAATCTCTTTGCTGCCTTGTGGGTAAATGGAGAAAAGTTTCTGAGATGGTCTTGACAATCAAGAGCATTGTTTTGGTATCGTATGTCAGTGGGGTTTCTAAGCAGCCTCACAGTGGAGCATCTGCTGATGAATTCTCCTGCTGTTGATTGTCCGAGATCATAGAAATTATACAAGTAAATCTGTGTTTGGTCAGTGGTGCTGTTTGTTTTCTCAGAGTTCCTGCAAGACACTGATGATTGCTTTGTCAGATTTATTGCTGCCTGTCTGTCTGCCAGTGGGTTCATTGGTTAATGGCTAATCATTTAGACAAGTGTGTGTTGTGTGTCTGGAAACAGCAGCTGAAGCTTAGGTGATTAAACAACGTTACCTCAACCTTTCATCTTCGTTGGACCCCCCTGCTCATCCCTCTGTCTCATCCTTTGTCCACACTTTTCTTTTTCCTTCTCTCTCATTAAACCTCTCAACACCTCTCCTCCTCTCATCCTCCTCCACCCCCCTCATCCCTTGTTTGCTCTCTCCCCAGCTGCACAACATTAGGAAATGAATGAATTAATAAACTGCATGCACACACAATCTCAGACATGTGAACACGCACACGGTGGTTTTGACAGATAGACAGAGTGGGCGAGTGTTTTGCTGTCATTAAGAGGGAAACACCAGCTCTCCATCATCATGAACTGTTTGTAAGCAATGGAGGGATGTCAGTAGCTGACTCTGTGTGTGTGTGTGTGTGTGTGTGTGTGTGCTAATTTGTGTCTGTACCATCCATGTTTATTAAATTGCGGTGTCTGACAGTCGCCTAAAAAACTATCCTGTAAGAGCCAGAGGTGTGTGTCGAAAGCAGGCTAAGTTTGATTAGTTAGAATTAGAATTGAGGTAAATGCAGCTAAATGGGCTGACAAAAACACAATCGTCTTTTTGGTAACTGATGTGTGTGTGTGTGTGCGTGTGCATGTCTGCATGTGTGGTCATTGGCACATGCACACAGACATGCATGTGTGTGTGTGTTTGTGTGTGTGCCTTTTTGTGCAGACAGCAGGGAGGGCCCATGGGGGGAGGTAGAGGGGGGAAGAAGTGGAGTGAGTGTTTGATATTTGACAGCTGATTAAGGAGAGGAGTGAGGAGCAGGGAGCTCTGACAGGAACTCTCCCAGGGCATCATGGGAGGTACGACCAGGAGACGGGTGGTAGTTGCAGGGGAGCAATGGATGGAAAAGAGAGGGGTGAGACAGACAAGGGAGTCAACAGGAGAGGATACAACGATGCTACGTGAGTGTTGATGGGGGGTGAGATTGAGACAGAGGGGGAGGAGTAAAAAAAGACAAAACCATGAGAGAAGCTTCCCTGTGCAGTTGCTTAGCAAGAGCGGGAAAGTAAGCAAGAGGGAGTAGTGTAGAGCAAACCTGGAGAGAGGGGCATCATGAAAGCGATGGAGAAGAGGGAACCAGGAGCAGAAGAAGAGGAGGAGGAGGGGGATAAGGAAAGGAAGTGGAAAACAAAGTGGAAGAGGAGAGAGGAAGGTGGCCCGACACCCTGCTGCTTATCCTTGAACACTCTGAGGAGGTCTCTCATTCCATCTCTTCCCTCTTTCTTTTACCCCCTCACACACACGCATGCACACAACTATGTACGCACACACACACACGCATTGCACAACTAGCACACGAGGGTGCTGTTGCAATTAAACCGGCGCAGCATGGAGCCCAGATTGAGAGAGAGACAGAGAAAGGGAGAGAGGACTCCACACCACATGAACACTACCCCTGGAAGACAGAGATGAGGAGGGAGAGAGGGAGGAAGTAAGGAGGGAGGCAGGGAGTAGGAAAGGGATGGATTCAAAGAGGACAGAGGTAAAGTGGTGGAATGATGAGGGTAATGATGTAGGAAGGCAGGAAAATAAAGGAGGTCTTGTAGGAGTTTTTATCCAACTTACTTGAAAGTGGTTGAGAGTGAAGCCGCTGCTGAACCAAGATTACACATAAACTGTTAAGTGTAGCTTGTTTTTTTCAATGTAAAAATATGATGATAAGTGCTGCCTTAAAAGATTTATGTTAGGTCAAAAAATGTGTTATGTTGTTCTCACACCAACAGAAGTTATCTTGATAAAAGAAGATATCTTGTGTCAACACTTGACTTAGTTTGGTTCATTTATACTTGTAGGTCAACTGAACTTCTCCAGGTTGTTGTTTGAAATTATTTATCTGTTTCAAATCCAGTAAACGTTTTAGCTAAGTTAACCTTTATTATTTTTGTTTAGTTCAATTATATGGAGCCTAATCGCAAAATTCCCTTTTATCACTGTCTTATATTCACTGTTTCCCCTCCTCACTCCTGGTGAAACTGTTGGGTTACAATTCACAAAGGCATTCTGGGTGTAACTTGAAAGCTGTAGCTGTATGAAGCAGTCGGGAGGGACTAAGCTGACATACACTACTGGTTTGTTCTAACATAAATTTTGAAGTTACAAAAATAATTTGTAGTTTAGATGATGCAAACTTGTAATCAAGTGTTATCACAACAACTTCAGTTATCTTTTGTCTAATAATCTGCTAGAATAACAGATGTGCAAAATCCCATTTCACAGTGTATGTTATTGGAGCAAACAAAGCTACAGTGTTGAAATAAAGACTTATGACTGTACCACAGCTGAATAAGATTTGTATAAAATTACAGCCTTAAACAGAAACAATGTGGTACACATAATGAGAGTGCACATAGAAAATGAATTTCTGTATTATTTTGAAATTATTTTGCCAGATCTTTACTTTATGAGCTCTCATGTTCTTTTAAATTCCTCTCATGCTGTTTTAGGGAACTATTGCATTGGGTTTAATCTCCTGCCCTGTTACTGTGACGCTGCGCCGCCATCTCTCCTGCTGTGATTGGTTCTTTAATTAGCTCCTAACAAGAGCCTTCAGGAAGCCAGTGTGCTGATTGGACGTCTTATCATTGTTAATTAGCTCAATTAAGTCATTAGGAAGGTCCTCAGCCCCGTTTCCTGGGGACACACAGGTAGAGCTCCCTCCCATCGTGCACTTGTGTGTGAGTAAGAAAAGATGTCGGAAAAGAGAGAGAGCAAATAGGAAGCAATTAAGATTGTGAATCAAGTCATTTTCTCAGCAGTGTTTATGTAGTGACAGGCAATGACGTTTTTAATTCACAAGCGTAAACACCTCCTACACACGGACGCTATGCGCCGCAAACATCAAAGAAACGCCTGGTTCATGGCACTGTGATGCCTCATTTCTGCAGAACAGACTATTTATCGCCTTTTTCCTTTTATTGGTGACATACATCATTTGTTTTTGTTTTTGTGAGCGTGTGTCCCAGCGGTATCCAGGTGTGATATGGCCTGAGGTGGTTAAAAACACACATCTGGAGGAGAGAGCGCACTCTGTATCCAGATGTGTTCTAGTAGGGTGAGCACACACTCAGTAAAATCACCCTGTTTTTGTGTTGTTGGGGTATAAAGTCATTTTTAAGTGTGTGTGTGTCTGTGTGTTTTTGTGTGTCTGTGCGCCTAGACATCAGCTGTGTCTGTCAGGTGTATTTGTACAGAATTTGACAGATGTTATTTTGATGTTGATGAATATTGAGAGTGACAGAGGACAAATAGAGTGGACAACAATGAAACAATGATATAGCTTTCACACATGCACCCACACGCACGTGCACACACATACACACACACACTCTTTCACACACACACACACACACACACACACGAACACACACACACACACACAGACACAGTCTCTACTATGAAGTCAGCCATGAGACAATGTTTGGTCAAGCATGGTTGGGTGGAGAGTTAATTAGTAGAAGCTTTGTACATTTGGCTGGGATAAACAGTGTGTCTCTTGCTCCAGCTGTTGTGTTCCTACAAATTAGTCAATTATTTTCACTTGTGTATGTGTGTCTGAGTGCATGCTCTTTACTTAATGCAAACAAGTGTTAATATATGGTTCACATCAGCCCATAATTGCTAACACAAACACATTGCTGGATGAGCAAAGGACCATGGTGTCATTCCCCCAAGCATAATGGGCACACAGATGTTTGCCATTACCTTTTTAGCCAGATTAGCTCCATGAGCAACCTGTTTGTTTTTGCATCAAAAGTGATTTAGTGTTACGGGGTTACAGACGGTAGGCTGGTTAAAAGAAACTACATCTTTAACCCTCAAACAGCCAGAGGAAAGCATTTCATTTAAAATACACAAACAGGTTTTCCAAGTGCTTTCCAGGATTTTGCAGCATCCTACGAGAATTATTACATCTGTTGCTAATGACGATGGTGATATTTTTTATTTCACTGGTTTAAACCCAGCATATCTAATCATTTTCAGCACTCACAGTTCTAAAAGAAGATGGTAATGGCATGATGTCTAGCTTTTGAAGCCAATCCATAATAGTTAATGGGCTGCAGCCTTCTTGGTTATGCCACAACTACATGTTAACCCTTAAGTACCTTCATTTCTCTTATAATGATGCAGTTTGGTCTGTTTGTTCTTTGACCCACAATAAGCATACCAGCCTGAGCTCTGCAAGAGGGATCTGCCTTAACACAGACATGGAATCTGGCCCATCCATCTGCTTTGCAGGGTTAGTTGCCTGGCGCAGCCATCAACCATGATCCTTTGTCCTGTGAAGAGACTGAGTGCTAAAGAAACAAGAGGCAGTGGACAAAACATGATTAATCAAATGATGACACAGCAGTGGGCGAAAGAAGCACATCTGACACAAACTAACTGTGTGTTTGGACGAGAGGTGAAAGAGGTATCTATATCGTATTGGTATCTAGATGTGAACATTCAAGATGTTAATACCACAATATCAATGATATCAAGGATATAGGTTTTCTTTGCTCTCCCTGCAGGTACAGTACAGGCAGTCATCTGATTATTGGTGAATTTCTGTTTATATTGATGACCAACAGTGAGTTCTAATCAATAAACTGCACTTTCTACATTCTGCCGTATTATAATGCTTTTAATTGTCTGAAAAAAAAGCTTAGTTTTCACTGAACCCCTTGGTCATACTGTATGCAGATATGAAATTTTGTCTACATCATTCAGATGTAGTTTGGACACATTTCACCTCAGATCAAGACAGCATCATGTTGTGTGGTAAAGATTGCTACCATTATTTTTTTCCTCCTATTCTCTCTATCACGTTTTTTTCTTTCATTTTTTTTACTCTTTGTGAATGAAAAGTTTATGGTCTAAGGCCTCATTCTGATAAACTAACCTTCAACGTCAAAAACAGACAAACAGTAGAATCGATGCACAATTATAAAACCGCAACCCTCATCAGATTATGTAAAATCATCCCAGAAGTAAGAAATTTACCCCAAGTTGACAGAAACACACAGCTGATGTGACTGCCTGAGCAAAATTTTGACAGTATCTATTGTGTGACTCGACTTTATCCATTGAGAGAAAAACCCAAAGAGGAGGAAAAAAGAGGAGTGCAGAAAAGAGGGAGAGAGAGGCAGAAAGATGAAGAGTAGCTGCAGAGAGAGGCTGATGGAGAGGAAGGAGAGCACCACAGAGACAATGAAACAATGCCCTCTAACCACTGCACTGACATCTCTTTGTTGGAAGTGTGTGTCTGTGTAAGTGTGCATGTGTGTGTGAGTGAGCATGTATTAATATTGATTTAGCATTCTGGCAGGGGGTCTTTGAACCTCACTTTTCCTACCCAGGCCCCTCGGGATATATTGTAGACACACACGCACATAAACACACAAGAAGTGGTGTCAGATGTAATTAATGATATAACCTGAAGCCTTGACAGAGAGACAGAGCGGCCGTGTATGAAATGTGTGAATATAAACACATCTGTGTGTTCTCGCATGTCTGCCTTTTTGTGAGTCTCAGAGACGGAGTCGATGAGTAAGAGACGAGGGCTAAACTGTGATTCCCAGTAGTGGCTCTGCTCTGTATGTGAACTCTCATAAGTTGACTGGAGAACTGTTTTATTGAACACTTGTCTATGCATGTGCACGGACACGCAATCTGGTGTGCGTGTCGAGCTGAATGTTTAATCCATACCCCTCTTTTATGCTGCCTCCGTCAGCTTTTTATGCTTATTAGCTGCAGAATAAAGACTCATATGATGTTAGATTCCAGACTGTAAGAGTTGATGTCATAAGTCATAGGCTTCACATCAAATGTACACCCAGTGTCATTGAGATATGCTCTATATGAAGATATATCAGTTTAAAACCAGTCCAACATTAAAGTGATGCATAAATGACCTCCAAAAGAAAGCCAGTATATTTTTGAGGGGACTTTTTCTCAAAGCTATTTTTAGTGCCTGTGTGAAATTTTATCGTTGCAGTTTTACTGCTAAAGTGCCAGCTGATGCTGGAAACCAGACCAAAGAGAGCAGCAAAATAGGATCAAGGCAGGTCCAGACTCAGTCCATAAAACCAGAAGAAGAGTAAGAGTTATTAAAGAGCTCCCAAAAGCTGAAAGGAACAGCAGAGTTTAGGTAAAACATGTATTCAACATTCATGACGTGAATGTATGTTTCTGACTGTGACTGTTCATGCCCCTTTGGAATTTTTCTCCCGCATTATTTCTGTTCTGTCTTTCCCTCAGTTTCTCTGTTGGTCTGCTTCTCCCGCTATCTTTTGGGATTCTTTTTATCAGTCTGCTCACTCACACGCACACATACTCACACACTCTTAACTCTCTAGACACATGTATATTTGATTCCTGCCTCAGAATAATTAATAACTTTGTGTTCATTTATTTATTTGTTTGTATTTGAGGCTGACAGAAGTGAGGAGTGTGTGTTTGTGCTCATGTGTTGTGTGCTGGTGTGCGTGAGGGCATGGAGAAGTATCATTTTATTATTCAAAGCAGCACATTGAAAATTTATTTTATTATTTTGGCAGGTTACACGAGTGTATGAATGGAACTTTGTCTCTGAAGCATGCTGTGCACATTTGTGTGAGCCACAATTACTCTGATTGTTGTTGATGACTGGAACACATCTGAAAAGAACAAAAGCAAGTTACAACAAGTCAAATTTTACAAACATCTTTTCACATGTTTCAGAGAGTGAATGAGTTTATGAAAGATTCAGTTTAAAATATAGAAACATATGTTTTTGTGATCCTAAACTTCCTTTAATCTAATGTAGTCTCAGTGATGTCACTCGGTTGTTTTTGACCCAGAGTTATGAAGCACATCTCTGCTGGGAGCAATATTTGAAAAACTGAACTGAACCAACTTGTTTCAGACTGGATCAAGCAGCAACCTCCAGCTGTGAGAAATGAAACAAAGTGGTTGTGCTAAAAATCCCAGTTCATTGATTTCCCGCTTGAGGCTAGCTCTGAAAGTACCCAAACCTAAATACACATCAACCCACAAAAGATGTTTTTTACAGCAGAAGGAAACATGTTTACAACGTGGTTAAAAAAATGACTTGGGTCTAAAACACTATACAGGGAGTAAACTCCTTTCTAACTCAGCAGTTTTGATGATCTCAAGATCCTGCGTTCACCCAATCAGAGGCAGAGTTCAGCTGACAGACAGGCGGTTGTAAGAGTATTTATTAATGGTGTAAAACTGGTCTTTTTTTGGCTTACTGCGTATGTTGTCCTTACCTTTCTCAAGCATAATTTTGAGGATTTTGAGGAGTTTTAGCACTTGCACATAGACCTCATCTCTCACAGTGAGATGAAGGAAGATTGCCCCTTGGTTTTTGCAGAAACAAGAGAAAAAAAGAGTGTTTTCTTTGTCCACTTTGCTGTAAGTGAGCTGGTAAGATCAAAATATTGTGCTCTGCAAGAGGCATTCAGTGGGATCAACAACCAAATGTGTCGAGGATGTAGCTTTAAGTGACCTTAAGTGTAATTTAATGTTGGGTAAAACATCAACAACAGCACAAAATATTTTATTTTATTTATTTATTTATTATTCTTTGTTGTTGTGTGATTTTTAAGCTAGAGTGAAAGCACCAACAACATACTGAAACATTTGTCGACACAACATGCTCTTGATTGACATGTTTGACACTAAACACCACTGGTGTTTCAGTTTAAACAGCAACCTTGAATGCAACAGTGGTTGCCATTATAAAAACTGAAAGTTAGAACATGAAAGAAGTCCCCACACCAAATATAGTCATCCCACTTTGGTGAAACTTAAAGGCATGTGCATAAGAGGTTTGACAGCCAAAGAAGCTTTTGGATGGAAGTTAAAAGTTGGTTTAAAGGGTCACTCTTTCGTCTGAAATACCTACAAGATTGAGTTAACGCCACCATCGAGTCTTTCCCCCCTCTAGGCTGAACAGTGAAGATACAAATGTTCTTTCCTGTGTCAACATAAAAAAGCATGCAGGCTGTGGAAAGCTAACGAGAGCTGATAATAGTATTACGATGAAAAGATCTCATTCTTTCCCATCCTAAAAAGCATATCAGGGATCAAAAGCTTTTTATTTTCAGTTTGACGGGAGAAAAAAAAATCAAAACATCCAACTTGAGCTTTACATTCATCTTTACAAAAGTGACCGTGGTGGTCGTGGTGGTTCAGGGATGATTGTGCTCTTTGTAAGCTTGATCATTACCTGGTCAGCCCAGCGGGAGCGTTCTTTCTCCTTGAATCATACCTTGATTAGAAGTTCGTGGGGTTGCAGAAGCTCACTTGTACATGCTCACGCACTCACAGACACATGCTAACACTGTAAGAAAAGTGGAGCCTATAGAAAAGGTGTGTTGTAGAAAGGCTTCGTCTGGACCGATGGACCAAATCTTTTCCAGGTTTTTAACAAGCAACACAAAGAATCATCTTCACTTTCATGGGTGTTGATTGCAAATCTCAGGGCTCCTTTATTCAGTCACAGGTAAAGAGCTGAAACATGAAGGACACTGAGCATGCAAAGCAGGTTTTCTTTTTCATCTAACAGTTGTGGAAATTGTGACTTCACCATCCTGCTGGCTTTGTTGACTTCCCTTTCCTTTTCTTCTTCAGGGTGTGTGGAGCTTCAGGTTGTCTTTGTTGAAATGTGAACAGTATTTACTGTAGCATATGAACCCTGTTTTACTGCTGATAGGAACTGTACATTTTGCCATTTTTTGTCTCTTTAGTGCCTGCTCTGTTTTCTTATAACAGTCATGTTTACAGCCAACAGGCATCCTCCATCTCTCTCACTCACCCACCCACACACCCACACACACACACTCACACACACACACTCACACATACGCAGTGTGTGGTTGAGGGAGGTCTCTAGCCATGGTTGCAGGTATCTGGCAGGCTTTTCCACACATGACCTAGTAGTGATTTACTGTCTTCATTAGCATGCTACGGCTCTCTGTGTGCTTGTGTGTGCGAGTGTGTGTGTGTAGGCGATACATTTGCGCTTTAGGGAGGGTTAGAGTTGGCTAGCTGTGTGTCTTTTGTGCTGAAGTTGAGTGAGTTTTGGAAAAATTGGAGTTTGTTGAACAAAAAACAATCGGATATCAGCCTCCCCTCACTTTTTTTATTCTTCTCTGCTCTGTACCCTGCTATTCTCGTCTACTCTGGTCTGTTTGTTGTATTGTATCTATGACCACAGCATGGTTCAGTTTGGCATAGCCTGGTATGGCACTGTGGTGTATGTTTGTGTGTACATGAGTGTGTGTGAGAGAGAGGCAGCCAGGGTGACTCGGTGGGGGATGTAGCTGGCCAGGGCAGGGGGCGAGGACAGACAGGCTGGACCAAGGTCACTCATACTGTGTGTGTGTGTGTGTGTGTGTGTGTGTGTGTGTCTGTGTCTGTGTGTGTGTTTGTGTGCGCGTTGTTGCGTCCACTTGTCCACCCTAGTACAGCTGAGGATGTGGCCAGCTCTCTCTCCTTCTTTCTCTCCCTCTTTCTCTTCCTGTTTTGGTGATCTTTTAGTTTTAAACATTGATTCCAAAAAGAAAATTGATCTGGAGTGTCTGCATCTCTAAATGAGTCACTACTGGGAATCTACAAGTTTGGATTTTCTTTATCTTATAACTGCGTTTTGATGACTATTTGGGGTCAAAACAAACCAGTTCTTGCGTATCTTTGTAACTACTACACTAAATATGAAGAAATTTTATCCATAGTTTCTTTTTTTTGCCGGTTTTAAACTCTCTCTCCGCTTCCCCTTACGTCCTCCTGTCTGTCTCTTTCACTCCCTCATTTTATGTATATATATATATTTATAAATCTCTCTCTCTCTCTGGGTCCAGATGGGCAGTTTGCAGGTTAACTGCTACAGCTGGAGCTGCATTATTAGCATCCTGCTGTGAGCTCTTATTGGCTCTGCTCTCCTCTTTTCTGCTCCTTTCCTCCCTCTTCTTCTCTGACAGCTTTAAGTTTGGTGGCATATAGAAACCCTGAACACTGAAAGGTATGTGAATGTTCAGTGGTGCTATAAAAAATCAAAGAGTACAGGTTTACAGTGAGCCAACACTTGTTCAGTGTCTTCTGTTTTTATTTATTGCATTCATATGTACCAGGAAGTACTCTGTCGCTCACAGCACCTGTAGTCATGACTGAGAAGCCTTTTCTGTTTTCATTAATGATGCAAGCAGTGTAAAAAAAAGAAAAGGTAAATGAAGTGTAAAGCTAAGTTAAAGACCTTCAAAGAGCATGAAAACTTATTTTAGATGATCTATATACTTGTTATCAAAAATGACAACATGTATGTTATGTGCTTTTAAAGGGGGGGTGGGGGTGGGGGGGTTATGGTTTCGTGAACAGAAAATTAAGCGAGTCTCACAGGCCTTCCTCTGGTGTTTTGTGTGTGTGTGTTTTGTGTGTGTGTGTGTGTGTGTATGTGTGTTAATGCTGTTGTTGTGGAATGGAGATTGCTTTTTAGTGGTATTTGGGAGATGCAGCAGGGATAAGCCTGCTAGCTCCCTCTGACTCCCCCTGGGAGCACAGATTAAAGAAACACACACAAACATACACACATACACACACACGAGTAGTAAAAGGCAGGGTAGGATTAGATAGAGGTAGGTAAACACACACAAATACACACACACACACACTCATATTTGTTTGATTTAGCAGCAAACAGGAATGGGTGTTGAATGATTTATCGACACAGCACCACACACCTCTTCTCTGTCCGTCCCTGTTCTGCCTTCTCTGAAAAATAAATAAAAAACTGAACAAGTCATTTGGAGAAATGTGGAGACAGTCAGGGGTTACCCTCTCTCTATCACCTTGACAACTAGATCAGAGCCTTGATTACAGTTGCCTTGGTGATTAGCTGTAGATGCGGACGTGCTCGCTAACCCTGTTAGTTGGAGTGGGATTGTGAAGGTGTTAGTTTGTTTGTAGTCTGATCTTCACGATTCTCAAGTCAGGGCAACCGTATTTCAGCTGAAAAAAACTCTTTATGTCATTCAAGTTGGATTTTAGATTGTTGAATTTTATCAAGTGTTTGCCTCGCGACTGGTTTGTGCATTTAAGCACAAAATACAGATTCTCACAGAAGAAAAAAACACAAAAAACCTTCTGTCTAGTAGATTCACTTGATATAATAGCAGCAACTGACTGAAAATCTCCTGTAGTAGAAATTTAAATACCTGTAATTAATTAGGACATGCCCTGACCCACTATAAACACTTTTTATAGATCCTTGAGGATGTTTTCTATAGCTTTAACCAGCATCCACGCAAAAACAGATTAACACACATACACATACTGTTTATGTGCATCCAGGGGGCTGTAGCTGTGTTTTACATATGTAAACAGATGGGAGAACCGAGTGAGTGTGGAAGCAAACAGGAGGAGGAAAAGAGGTGGTAAAGCAGACAACAAAGAGAGAGAGGAAAGGATTGACTGGACACTAGAGAAAGAGAGGTACTTCAGTTAAAATGTTATCCAGGGGAGTGGTGAGCTTGTGTGAGTGTGCATGTCAGTCTGTCTGTCCTTGCTTGTGTGTGTGTGCGTGTGTGTGTTGATGGTTTATTCACACACAGTGATTAGGCTTATTCCCTCCTGGCCACTTTCAAGCTTTCAATTAAGATTCTAAACACAAATATACTCTGCATTTATTACTCTCATCCCTGCTAACGAGCTAAAAAGAGGTGTGTGTAGGAGTTTGTGTTTGTGTGTGCGTGTGTGTGTGTGTGTGTGAGTGTGTGTTCCTGTCTTTCTGAGTGCTTATTGGAAGAAATGGTAATTCCCCATTTTCCTGTGAAAGTCCTGAGCGATGATTCCAAGGCCAGAGTGATGATGTGTGCGCCTCTCCTGTTTGAATATTAATTAAAGTCTCATTACGTATGATAATACAAGACTTACATGTCAGCTGCTTGTTGTTACGGTCAAGTGCTCTCCAGACAACACTGAACATCCTGTTTGTTGGTGTGTTATCATGTCTTTGAATAAGTGAATGTGCGTGTGCCCAAACTCACATATGATGTTTCAGCAGTCACATGCTCAGCATTCACAGCATCTTCATGCTCATTGTTCGCTGAGCCTTGTTGTGCATTTTGTTAATGTGATACAGGGACAGATGTTTGATGGTTTGAGGTTACAGTGTGAACTTTTTAGTAGCCTTTAGCAGCAATCGTCATTATTATGTCTGAATTGGTGAATTTTACTGAGTATACTTTTTTATTAACATAGGGTGAACATTTTATTCACATAGGAGCTTGCCCCTTTTTATAGAGGCAGTTATTTTGCTCCTCCATGTCCCTACTAGTAACTTACACATTTCTAAACCTGTCTCTGTCTGATGTAACAATAAGGTAATTGAAACAGCAGGTAACTGATGGTTAATCAAGCTTAACATTTCTGGACATTTAGCTATCGAGTACAGTACAACCATTGTGTTTGCGACATTCGTTGGGACCTTGTCCTTGTCAGTGCAGTTGTGGTGTGTTTTAAAGGAAAGGTTGTGTTGTTGCCATAAATCAACATGATAGTTCTCAGTTTAGGGCATCCATCTACTTTATGTGCTACATTAACAATTGTCTCTGTTGCTGTTTGTTTACCTTCCCTCTTTAACCAGATTGCCTCCCAGTTGCCCAGAATGCCCAGCGTGAATGCATGTCTATCCTCGGGGTTCTTACATACAACAGGGTTTCTGATAGTAAATAGCCAACATGTTAATATTTATTCCATCTGCTTGTCTTTTGAGAGGATCGGGGACGTAAAATCACTCATAGCTCACAGGAAAATCTGACTGGGTGATCTACAGTTCCTTATAAAACCAGTCAGAAAGCAGGTAATTTTCCAAATCTAGTCTGTTTATCTTGCAGAATAAACCCTGCTTCAGCATCTGAGAGCAATGACCAACTTTCCTGTCAAAGGTTAGAGAGACAGTTAAGATAAGATTAGATAAGATACTTAATTGATCCCACGAAGGGAAATTCACAGTCACAGCAGCAATGCAATGCTGCTGCAACAAGCTGTCACTGGGCGGAGCTTCGAAAAGTAGATGTAGAAATTAATTAATTAATTAATTAGAAAAGTTCATGAGAGACAACAGCTTGGCCATAATTCTCTTGTCAGCCTCTGCGTCCGCAGGGTACAGGACTTAAAGTGGACTTCTTCACCAGTCTTTTCAGTCTCACTCTCCTGTATCTTGTCCGCTCACAGCAGGGGAAGTCCTTTCAATGTGGCGTTGTGTCCAATGTTGGCTCAGTTAGCCATGTCAGAGATAAACACACCGCTGCAGACATAACCTGTTTGGTGTCCATGACCAACAATGAGGCATAAAAAGTGAAAGCAAGTACCAAAATTGAAGGTAATAAACAAGAAGCAAAGAAAATGAGAAAAAAGAGAATCACAGACAAAGCTGCTACAACAAGCTGGAGGAAAGGATGGAAGCCATGACTTTTTTTGTTTGTCATTTTTGAGTCAAACTAACAATTTGATTATGAACAGTAACGTTTGTGTTGAGATTGACATCTGAAATCAGATTTTTTTTCTCTGAACTTGAATGTAGATATCTCTTTGATGACATTTTAAGAACTAAACCACTGAATCAATGAGATGTGGGAGAGCATTACAACCAACAGGTTGTGTGCTGCCCTTTTTGCTCTCCATGTGGGCTGTTTTCCTGCCACCACTGGATGATATGTATCAGGGAAACCAGATCAACCGCAATGGCAAGATCAATTCCCATGCCCGCAGTCTGTGCCTTTTGAGTAGAAGCTGTAGACATATACCATTAATACGGCACAGAGGGCTCAACTGGGCTGTTTGCAGGATGTGTTCGCTCAAGTGTCTTTGATAATTTGTCTGTATGACACTATTTGTTACATTACGTTCTTGTTTTTGAACTCCCCATTTTTAAACTGGTGACTTTTAAAAATGTTTGATGAATAAAGTTTCCAACCAACACTCTGAGGTGAAATGAGATGAGGTGGCTTAAATTACAGCACTGAAATTCTCATTGCATCAAAATAGTCCAATAAGTGCATGAAGTCAAAATGATTACCATGAAAAGCCTTGTTTAGTGTTTATACATATAATCAATATGTGTTTCTGCCAGTATAAACAAGTACACTTCATTTTATACTTGTACAATGCGCTCATATTAAGTTTTGGTTAAGTGTAGCTCTGCCTTTGACGTCTAAGCACAAACGACCAGAAGTAATCAAGCTGTGCCTTTGAACTTAATATAAGACTCACAACATAATTGTATCTGTTGAACGATCAATAAACACAAAGGAAGGGAGCAAGTGAGTGAGAGAGAATGATTATGATGATGTATGGTGAGTGTGTAAATGTGCATGTGTGTGTGTGTGTGTGTGTGTGTGTGTGTGTGTGTGAATAAGTGAGAAGGCTTTTGGCTTCTACGGGACCAAGCGCTCCAGCTTCCTACTGTTATGTAATTTGATCGGGAAAATCCAAGCTGCTACAAACACACACACACACGCACACACACGTATAAACACACACATACACACGCAGTCTTCTTCCAAGATACACATGCACTCATGCTCTACACAAATATGCTCAATTTGTGCTTCCTTTCATTGAACACACAAACACAGACGGGTAACCACCATATGCTGCTCTGTTCTGCCAATAGCATGTGTCTGTGTTTGTTGCCTGTGTGAGTTGGAGAGTTTTTAATATAAATGTGAACTGAAGGATCGTTTGTGGTGCAGTCAGACATTTAGCTGAGGGAACAAGACACAAGAGGAAGACCGATGTACCAGTCTCATCCTTTTTACTTGTAGTTTTTCAGGCTCTGGCAGAAGAAGGCACTTTTTTTCCCCTTTTTATTGTAGGAATCTCCTGGACATGTCTAAAGGTCAAAGGAGGACATGAGTGATTGAAAAGCGTTTTTACACCACTAGACTTAAACGCCCTGCAAAGCCAAAGCCGTAGCAGTCCGTGTAATGATGCTTGTCTAGATTTTTCCCTCAATCAGTTTAAGGATGTAAACTTTGTTTTCAGTTTTGGTCCATATGACAAAATTAGTAATGTTTTATTCTTCGAACGGGTTCCCCTGACCCCGCTTCAGTGTGACACAGACAAAACTTAGCTGTACCTTCATCGGGATGAGAAGAAACTTTTGTTCATTTTCGACTATCATCAAACTCAACACAAAGAAAAGGTGAGCAAGAGTGCACGCCGAAGGGAAAGAGTAAACTTAATGTAGATGTAGTTAAGGTGAAGTAACTGCTCTATTGTTACAGCTTAGTGCATCATATGATATTCTTTGTATGGACCTCTGCCGCCCATCCTCATTGAACTGCATGTTAGAGCCCACACAGTGGACGAGGAGTAAAGTTTACTACTTTTATAATTGTTAATGGAGTGTCTCTCTCACTATCTTTGTGTCTCCCTTTTACCTTCTACTCACCTCCCTCCCTCTTACACACACCCACAACCTATGAGCGCCCTGGAGTCGTGACGTCGTAAGAAGAGAGAATCACACACACACACTCTCTCTCTCTCTTTCTCTCCCTCTCTCTCTCTCTCTCTCTCAGGGTGAGTAAAGGTGGGGGCACTCTTGGGACCCCTCCAGCACTGCAGCAGGTTGTGTGTGTGTGTGAGTGAGTGTGTATTCTCCAGCCCCCACACTACCAATGGGTCAAGCTCAACCCCCCCAACTGCAACAGCCCCCCCCACCCCTGGTTGCCATGGAAACACACCTTGAGCAAGCCCCCCAGAGAGGTGCATACTCCTCCTCCTTCCGTCCACTGCTCTCTTTCTTGCTGCACTCTTTCTTTCTCCGACGCCTCTGTTGCTCTCTCTCTGTCCGTCCCTTCATTCCTCACTCCATGTCTCCCTCTACAGTTTCCTCCCTCTCTCTCTCTTTCTCCTTTCTTTCTCTCTCTCCTTCGATCACTATCTTTCTCCTCCTTTCCTCTCTCCTTCTTTTCCTTGCCACCTCTCCCTTGCTGTCCTCGCCATCAATCGCCTGGCTTGGTTTACGGCCTCTACACCCAAGGGACCAAACTCACACACACACACACACACACACACACACACTACCACTCCCGCTCACATTTTGGGGATGGGGGGTTGACAGGAGCAGGGAGGGCAGTAATGGGGGGTAGACACCCTGGGGACCTGGAGCAGCCAATACAGATGCAGAACGGAGTCGGGAGGGTGGAGGTTCAGGTTTGTGGGGGCACTGCACCCAAAGGAGTTCCCCAGCCAAGACTAAGAAAGGGTTAAGAGGTGTGTGTGGGTTTGTGTATGTGTGTTTGTGTGTTCATATGTGTGTGTGTTCTCTGAGGCACCCAAGGGATCCATACCCCAGCACAAACCAAGGAGCTCATTTATGTTCTGCTGCATTTTGCAGGGGTCCGTGATGAGGCCAGCATGAAAATGTTTTGTGTGTGTGTGTGTGTGTGTGTGTGTGTGTGTGTGTGTGTGTGTGTGTGTGNCACAAAGAAAAGGTGAGCAAGAGTGCACGCCGAAGGGAAAGAGTAAACTTAATGTAGATGTAGTTAAGGTGAAGTAACTGCTCTATTGTTACAGCTTAGTGCATCATATGATATTCTTTGTATGGACCTCTGCCGCCCATCCTCATTGAACTGCATGTTAGAGCCCACACAGTGGACGAGGAGTAAACAAATGATGAAAATATTAACAATTACCTCACAGAGAGAGTGATAGAAACACAGAGGGAAAATGGAAGATGAGTGGAGGGAGGGAGAATGTGTGTGGGTGTTGGATACTCGCGGGACCTCAGCACTGCAGCATTCTTCTCTCTTAGTGTGTGTGTGTGAGAGAGAGAGAGAAAGAGAGGGAGAGAGAGAGAGAGAGAGAGGGTGAGTAAAGGTGGGGGCACTCTTGGGACCCCTCCAGCACTGCAGCAGGTTGTGTGTGTGTGTGAGTGAGTGTGTATTCTCCAGCCCCCACACTACCAATGGGTCAAGCTCAACCCCCCCAACTGCAACAGCCCCCCCCACCCCTGGTTGCCATGGAAACACACCTTGAGCAAGCCCCCCAGAGAGGTGCATACTCCTCCTCCTTCCGTCCACTGCTCTCTTCCTTGCTGCACTCTTTCTTTCTCCGACGCCTCTGTTGCTCTCTCTCTGTCCGTCCCTTCATTCCTCACTCCATGTCTCCCTCTACAGTTTCCTCCCTCTCTCTCTCTTTCTCCTTTCTTTCTCTCTCCTTCGATCACTATCTTTCTCCTCCTTTCCTCTCTCCTTCTTTTCCTTGCCACCTCTCCCTTGCTGTCCTCGCCATCAATCGCCTGGCTTGGTTTACGGCCTCTACACCCAAGGGACCAAACTCACACACACACACACACACACACACACACACACACACACACACACACACACACACACACACACACACACTACCACTCCCGCTCACATTTTGGGGATGGGGGGTTGACAGGAGCAGGGAGGGCAGTAATGGGGGGTAGACACCCTGGGGACCTGGGGCAGCCAATACAGATGCAGAACGGAGTCGGGAGGGTGGAGGTTCAGGTTTGTGGGGGCACTGCACCCAAAGGAGTTCCCCAGCCAAGACTAAGAAAGGGTTAAGAGGTGTGTGTGGGTTTGTGTATGTGTGTTTGTGTCTTCATATGTGTGTGTGTTCTCTGAGGCACCCAAGGGATCCATACCCCAGCACAAACCAAGGAGCTCATTTATGTTCTGCTGCATTTTGCAGGGGTCCGTGATGAGGCCAGCATGAAAATGTTGTGTGTATGTGTGTGTGTGTGTGTGTGTGTGTGTGTGTGTGTGTGTGTGTGTGTGTGTGTGTGTGTGTGTGTGTGTGTGTGTGTGTGTGTGTGTGTGTGTGACAGGAATGATGCCACCTGGTCCCTCTCCTTTGGTCAATTAGTGGAGAGAGAGAGAGAGAGAGAGAGAGGAGGGTAACGAGAGAGAACAAGAGTGAGGGAGCACAGGAGAGATGGGGTGTGTGTTTGTGTGTGTAACTGTATTGTTAGTGTAATTGCAATGATGAGACCGACTGCAGTTTGGACTTTTCACAACATATGTGTCATCTTTTCTTCTACCATAACAGGTTTCATTGTTTTCTGATCTCAAATGACACGTTTCCTTTTTTGTTCAAATATTGTCTTACGGCCTCTCTCAGTGGTGAAATCTTATCAGTGATTCTACAGATACGCAGCAGCTATCCTGCAATTACCTCAGTATTTGACCATGTAAGTGTGTGAGACTGTGTCCCTCTATTTCTCTGTTTAGAAGGAACATAACTTTGGAGTCAGGCCAGTCTCTCTCTTCCTCTCAGTCATATTTAGAAGCTGTTTCTCTTGTTCTTGTTCCCTGTGTCTGTCAGCCCCCCTCTCTGATGTGTCGTTTGAGTTGTGTTGCTTATTGGCCTGCTACCCACTGTGAAAACAATAACACAACACAGATTGTTCATGTTGACAGCTACAGACAGGACCTGAGTAATGTTGATTACTTTTAAGTAGTGTGAAGTCAATTATTTGCTTTGTGTTTATGAAGTCCATGCAGAAAAGCCATGGTCAGGTGTTATTTTCCATGTGGAGAATAACATATCTCAACTAGCAGCCAGCTTGATACATGAACTGGATTTCAAGGTATTACAGGTTTGATGCTCATTCCTTCATTTCATCATGAGGAATATTAAGTTAAACTATACTCCTATACAAATTAATCAGTAAGTAGTGAAGACACCACTCTAATAATAGTGATAACTGAAAGGCTGAAAATAGTTCTGAAACTTACTTTCATGTCCATGAAAAAAATTCAGAAAACTTGATTTTCTGTTGTGTGATAAACTCTGAGTCCTAACCTTCACCCTGCCTATCTCTCTTTCTCTCTCTCCTCTCATCCCTCTCTCCCCTGTGTTCTCTGTCCCAGCATAGGCCTCCCAGGGTTGTGTGCGTGTGTGTGTGCGTGTGTGTGTGTGTGTGTGTGTGCGTGTGTGTGTGTGTGTGTGTGTATGTGTGTGTGTGTGTGTGTGTGTGCGCGTGTGCTGGTGGATCAAATGCACTCTGTGAGACAAAGCGTAACGGCAGGATACCCTACGACTCTGTCATCTCACTATGGGTCACACACACATAGAACCACACACACACATGCACACACGCACACACACACACACACACACACACACAGACCGGGTCTCAGAGGGGGACGGCATACAGAGACTGCGGTCCCCACACACACTGATCAAAACAATATATTTGTCAGAAAAGAGAACTCTTTCATGGGACACACACACACAAACACACACACACACACACACACAGGGACACACAGGCACACACACACACACACACACACACACACAGGGACACAGGCTTTGGAGGCCTCTCTCCATGCCCTTGTTCTGGACAGCCCAATTATCTCTCTGCACCTCACTGTTTCCCTTCAATTCTCTCTTTCTTTTCCTCCCTTTATTCCTCTCTCTCTTCCTCTTTTCTCTATATTTTTGTCTTTTATCATTTGAAGTCTATGTTTCCACTCGCATTACATTTGATCAACTCCTGATTAGCGCGCTTTGTTAAGCTTATGTCTTACATTACGTCATGGTTTGTGGTGCTCCAGAAACAGCGACATTCACATAAAGTGAAGGACAGATTGTGCACATGAATTCACAAGTAAAGGAGACGATGCAGGAATGGAGCCAAAACTCAAATATCTATGAATAATAAATAGTTTTAACAGTTGTTTCACTATATTTCAGAGGACTGGGGATTACAAGTTAACCAGTTCTTATATTTACTAGTCTTCCCAGTCAGATATTAAAACAGGTAGATATTTAAATTGTGAATCTTGTTGAAATTGCTTTAGCTCAAATCATTTCTCTACATCTGATTGATTCCCATCACTAGTGTTGGTTTTCCTTGTGTTGAATAGAATAGACTAGAATAGAATGAACTTTGGCTCTACTTACTGCAGGAATTAAGGCTGTTGCTACACCTTAACAGGTTCTCTGTAACCTGGCTTGTTTTGCAACAGGTCTGATATCACACCTCTCCACCAATAAGATGTATGTCCCCTCATTTTAACTTTATTAACTCTTCAACATGTAGTATATCACTGCATAACATCACAAACTACAGCTACCTAAACAATGCCACATTTGTACCCCTATTACTCAAAGACTGACCATGTTCTCTGATCCTGGAGGCATGGGAGCGTGTGAGACACCTCCTGAAGGGAGACTTATCCCTTTAGAGGGCAAAAGCTTTTAAGATGGCTTTAGAGAATCTGAAAACACACACGCCCACACACAAAAAAAGTTCATGGGGACATAGGCATTATTCATACACATTATTCAGATCAACTTTGTTCTGTTGCTCTTATTAAGTTGAAGCAACAATTTTATCTTTCAAAAAAGGCTTACAGTTTCAAAAACAAGGTGCTCTCTGAGCGAAAATCCAGTCACAAGATAACTGAATTATAAAACATGACAATTGATTGGAGTGCTGTACACTCCTCCCCCTCTTCCTCTTTCTCTCTCTCTTTCTCTCCCTCTCATTCTCTCTCTGTCTCTGTCTCTGTCTTTCCCTCTTTCTCTCTGTGCGTCTCACTCCATGTGACTCTCTCCTGCTGTTTCAATCTCCTAGTAAATGATAATGAACCTCTATCTGTCTCAGTGTGTCTCGGACACACTGGCGCCCCACACAACCTAGCAGCCTTTGAGCTTTGTGTGCACATAGGTGTGTGTGTGTGTGTGTGCATGTGTGTGTGGACATAGGATGTTTCGGGATTGGTGCCACAGAGCATACCATCTCATCCATATAAGCCCGTGTGGCACCCACCATGCACTTGTGCAAACACACATAAACATACACACACACACACACTCCCCCACAGCTATTGAGGCGGGATTAGGGCACCCTCATGTCGGCCTTTGAGGCAAGGAGAGATAGGAATCTGTGTGTGTGTGTCTGTGTGTGTGTCTGTGTGTGTGTTTGTGCTAGTCGGTATGGGTGTCATGGATGTATGATTGAAGACGTTATTAACCCTGGGATCCCCTACAGCTCAGCAAGTGAAGTTCTGCTGGGTGTGTGTGTGTGTGCACATGTGTTTCTGTGTGTGCACACAGCAGAGTTACAGGACATGAGATAAGTGACAGGGAAAAAAACCTCTCTGAATTGGTATCTGTATGCATGTTTGTGTGTGTGTGTGTGTGTTTCCAACTCCACAAGGGGTCACAGATTGGCCCCACAGAAGACACCATCTGATGTCTCCAGGCTGCGCAGTCCTATGGTGCGCATGTGTGTAGCCCCACACAGTGTGTGTATTTGTGTGTGTGTAGGCGACCTGGTTATTGGTACTGTATGGTACGGTGGTGATAAGGACAACAGGCCAGAGACCCGAGCACCAAGGGGTGCTAGTGTGTATTTGTATGTGTGTTAGTGTTTACGACGCCCACCTTTCATCTGGCCTCTCACCATGGGTGCTCTGATGTCACCCACACCTTCTTAAAATAAACACAAACACATAAACATTGGTAAAGTTCCAAGTGAGAGCGTTGTGGATGAATGGAGGCTGGGTTGTGTAGATGTTATGCATGCATATGTGTAAATGAGTCTATCAATGAATTTTTTATACCTTCATGTTTTTAACAGTGGTTCTTTTTAACTTATGACATTTGGCTCGACAGCAGCTAATCAGAAAAGGTAATGACTCTTAACTATTGTGATGTATAAATACGTTTACTTGACTTACTTTACTTAGTTTTCCTACTTTAAAAGACAACACTGTCCGAGTAAAGCTATGGAGAAAGTAACCTGATTATAGAAAGACAGTGTGACACTGGTAAGATGTAAAGTGTGTGCAGAAATATGTTCACTGAGATAAGTCGGGAAAGAAGGAATCAAATTCCTATAAATCGATTGAAGAGGGATTGACCAAGTGAAAGGATACTGAGGCTTGGAGGGAGAAACAAGCAGAGCGAGGGATGAATGAATGAGTGCAGTGAGGGAAGGCTGATAACAAGGACTGTAAGAAGGAAGGAACGATGGCCATGAAGGAAAGGTAGATCATCCACAGCCTCAGTGGGGAGGACAGGCAATTACCAGTTGGGGCAGACATGGCACTGGGACTTATGTGTGTGTGTGTGTGTGTGTGTGTGGGTGTGTGTGTGGGTGTGTGTGGGTGTGTATGTGTGTACCAGTAAATGAAAAGGAGTGCATTGAGAAGAATAATGTGTGAGTCCGCTCGTGTCATAGTCTGTTTCTTAATAGCTTAACTGATAAGGAGGTAAATGAAGGAAGATGTTTGGGAATGTCGTAAACGTAGTTGCCTCTTTTCAAATCACACTCAAACTTAGCTAATCTCAGAACAAAAGACATATTGTATTTTTGTACAAAAAATATTTCAAATTCAGACTATTTCCGAAAGTCTTGTTCATAACAACATTTTCACATTAAACACAACTAGCTAGGTAAGTTTGTATATTTGAGATTATTAACATCCTCCACGTCATCTATTGATAATGTGATTTTTTCCACTGCAGCTCTGTCGTTCCTGGGACAATATATTTGTATCTAAAAAATGTTGCTTCTTTTATCTGCAATGGTTCACGAATCACAGAATAAAGACATTGAAATCTAGTATCTACCCATCACTCATAATCACACCTGCCATCACAGTGTGGTTGACAGAGAGCTTTTTTTTCATGCAGGACTAATTTTTGGATTGTGTTCAGTTTTTATTTTTGCACATTAGTGTTTTATTTAATGGTGTCTGTATACAGACTGTTGGAAGCTATGTATTAATATTATAAAATGATGTCACATGTTTCTGTTTTTTTCATGTTGTTTAATCCAGCCCACACATGCGTGTCTGTCTCCTATTTGCAGAGGAGGGCATCAATCACGAATGCAAGCTGTGTAACCAGATGTTTGATTCACCTGCCAAGCTGCTTTGCCACCTGATAGAGCACAGCTTTGAAGGCATGGGAGGTACCTTCAAGTGTCCCGTCTGCTTCACAGGTGAGAGACAAACATACGTGAGCACACACACACACACACACACACACACACACACACACACACACACGCACACACGCACAAACACGGGCACACGTATTCATTTTCAAGGACAGGAGCACCAACAAATGATTGGTGGTGTCTGTTTTACATTGAAAATAGAAATAGAGCAATAGAGACCCACACTGTGCCCAAAAACTGGTGTCCAGATTTCCAAAATTACACAGCATGGACAAAGAAAAGTGACATTAGAAAATAATCAACAAAAACAGATACAAGTCAGCCTTCTCTTTTTGCTGTTGACTGGTTTGGTTTTATTCTCCCCAAAACACTTGAACACAAGCTTTTTTCTTTGTGCTGTTATAGCCCTGTAATCTGTAATTTACTGCATGAATCAAAAGCCAAAAGCATTTTTGCCTTGCTAGCCAAGGTTTTATGATCCTTATTAAAACCACAGACAGCGAGGGAAAAAAAAAATCAGATGTGTCCACCACACATGCTCCAAGCACCAAAATGGTTACGTCTTCTTGCTTATTTTGGTGAAACGCAATACAAGAAAGCAACTGTGTGAGCTTGATACTCCCCAAGAGAAAATTTGTCTCACACACAGTGCTAAAGTCTCCCACCTCACATAAAAATCACAACAAAAACATGAAATGCTCTTGACACAATACTAGACACTTGCCTAACATTAAAACACCTTGTGGTTAATATCCGAGCTGAAAGCAGGGTTTGCACTTAAATCTTCCTAGCTCATGTTGTGGCTCAGAAATGGCTCTCCCTGGGTTACCTGCATCGTGATACATAGTGTAACAGCACTTTAATGGTTGTGAAGTCTCTAGTTTTGGCTCTTCAGCAGCATCACATTAGGAATATTCATTGTTTTAACATTTCTAACTGTGGGAGTAATATTCCAGCAGGGGGCTTCTGCTAAAGAAGAACTGGGAAATTTTCTGTGTATGCAAAGTTCAACTCAGCGCATTGCAGTAATTTCTCCAAACAGGACACAAAGAAAGTTCAGTATTTCTCTGAAATCCTCTGGGGTCTATGAACAAAATACTGGACAACCAAACAAGGCCAGCGGCACTCAGAGCTCAACTCAACACCAACCAACAACGAAGTCTGCACCTCCTCACTCTACCCCCCTTCTCTCTTCCTGTCACTTCATAACTCTCTGCCCTCCCTTAGTTGTTGTGTTTGTCTTTTGTTGTGTACCCCCGCTCCCCACCCCCCAGGTACACAGCAGCGCTTTAAACTTTAACTCTATTCCTTGGTGGCTTATGAATTAGTAAGATGGGCACCACTCCTTTGGGGGGTTAAATAATTTAGCACTTACACACTCACTGTGAAAACCAAAAGTTTACTGAAACAAAGAGGAGAGAAAGAAAGAGAGAGAGAGTGTGAGATAACATTGGAGCGGAAGCTAGGAACGCAGAGATCATTTATTGATAAATATCACAAGGTCTACTGAGGTTAGCTCTTCCTGTTTTTTCTCATTTCTGTTCCTGCTCCCTTATCCCCTATATTCCTATCTTTACAGCCCCATCTTAATTTGCTTCATGTGCATCTGTAATTTTATTACTATTGAACACTCAGTTTGGGTTATGGCCTCTCCTCAGGTTGACTTTAGTACTTATATTTGATAATAGTGTGGCATTAGAGGTCACCAGGAGAATCCTGATTGTATCCAGTGTGAAATTGCTGAATACAATATCAAATAGCTCAAACAAACTCCGACAACACTTCAGATTCATCCAGTATTTGCGTAACAGGCAAATTCAGACCTGTCCCGCTGAGAGTTTTATCATAAGCAGCACTGTCTTAAAAGCTGTCAGTCTTTATAACATTTGCTAGTCCCTTCCTCTACTGAACACTGTATGACTGCTGCTGGATTTGTCTCTTTCTCAGTGTTCGTGCAGGCAAACAAGCTCCAGCAGCACATTTTTGCCGTACATGGTCAGGAGGACAAGATCTACGACTGTTCCCAGTGTCCGCAGAAGTTCTTCTTTCAGACAGAACTACAGGTAGGTCACTTTAACTGTGTCGCTGTGTCAACCTTGACCTCAAATTCTTTCTGTGGAGAGCTGCTTGTCTTGATGTGAATAAACACAGCCACACAGTCAAACAGAGAGTAAATGGAATCATGAAGCTTCATCTTAATGTGTCAAAAGGTTTTTCCAACAAACCTGTTTGCGTATTTTTTCCACACAGTCTTTCCTTATGTGCCCATGACTCCCTCTTTTTTTTGTTTGAGGTTTTAATCTGTCTTTTGGTTTAAACTTAATACCTTCTTTCAAACTTTAAAGCTTTTGTACATTTCTTTTGATAGAATCTCCTCTATCCACTGTTCCTATCTTGTCTGCTTTCACCTTCTCTCCAATCCTCTGTCCCTTTCTTTCCATCTCTCCTCATGAGGTCTGAGCAGGGTTCTGGCAGGCTCCTTGTCATTAGGGTTATAAGTCACCCACGAGTAGGTCCTTGGCCAGCTGTGTGCAGCCCTGTGGTGATCTAAACCTTCCTGTCCTCTTTCATTTCTTCTCCTCCTGCCTCTCAAAGACCTTTGGCATCAAATTGGACTTGTAAAATCTACAAGTCAAAGATCAGACCTGGTAAAGGTATAATAATATAATTGTCCATAAGGTTGTGGTTGCTGAGTTACCAGAGTGAATGTTTGAGGGCATGGCTGTTGATTTGAATCATAATTTTGGAAATAAAGTTCTGAAGTTTCAAGCTATAAGCTACTTTTATGTTTTCTGCAACATCAAAGTCAGGGAACCATAAAACTAGAAACTGAACCCTCTCAATGTTCTTCCAGCTCTAGTCAGATGTTGAAGATTGTAGAAGTGTTGGGAAGGATAATGGAGAAGATGTAATGAGAAGAATAGCTGATGTGCCTCTCTTTGTCCGAGACTTTCTGCACAGTTTTGTGTTACAACATCAGGCGAAGCTATAGATCACTGATATGCTTCAGTTTACAAAGACCTATTCACCGTACATAAAGAAACACACACTTCTGCACACACTAGAACACACTACCACACATGCAAAGTGGCAGTGATGTAAGGCCGGAGGTGGTGGGCATATGGCTGGCCAGTCCATTTAACAGCAGGGTGACTGCTGGACCCTGTCGGTTAATGTCCACACACAGGCCTTACTCACACCTCACACACTCCTACTCACCCCTGCACACCTTTTCATTTACACAAAGTGTGTATTGGCTGCACAACTTTCCCTCTCTGTACTCTCCTCTCACTGTCCGTGAAGATCAAAATGAAGTTTTCAATCAGGTGGAGGAATTGTTTTTTGTGCTCAGATTTGTTACTTCTTTTGACACACAGGCCTTAGTAACTGTTCTGTGTACTTTCAGCTGACATAATTACATAAAGTAAATTCAGCTGTTTGTATTCTTAGTCTCACAAGATTTGAGTCAAGAGAGGACAAACTACACCTTTTATTTTATTCATCTGCTGTCGTGTGTTATTCAGGCTTATGATACGGTTATATGAGCTAAAGTGTTAAAAATTGAATCTGAGAGACCAAAGTGTGACGTCAAATGTTGTCAGAGATGTTTCAGGAGTAAAGGTTTATATAAGTTTATTCAACCCAACAACCAAAAAAATGCTCTTTCTCTCAAACGTACACTCAGCAGAGTTTAGTCAGGTCAGATGAGTTTAATGCTGTTGTTTTCAGTCCTGCTAAGTTTAGCTCAGTTCAACTTTTTCTTATCCCTCAGCTCCTTGTACTTCTTCCTCTTTGACTGCTGCACTGTAGCTATATCCATCTTGTTACTCTTTGGTCGTGGCCCAAGTGTGTCTGTGTGTGTGCGCGCATGTGTGTATGTATGTGTGTGTGAAAACTTGCAGCCCGAGCCTGACCTGCCACAGCTCCATCGCCCCATGGGAGGGCTCTCTAAGTGGGCTAGACAGAAAGGCTGACTGGGGGAGATGGAGAGCTACAACCATGGAGGTTAATGCCACTGCTAGCTGTTAGCGCATGTGTGTGAGTGTGTGTTTGTGTGTAAGTAGATGCATCTGCCAGAGAAAGTAGAGTGGGGTAATTTGTGTGTGTTTTAATGAGGTGTGGATGGATGAAGAAGGCTGGTTGGCCAGCTAGAAAAGGCTTTGGCCTCTTTCAACCCCCTCAGAGGGGCCATATGATGTCCAGCTCACTCTCTCTTCCTCTCTCTCTCCCTCGCACATACACCCAAGGGCCACTGCTGCATAGACACATCGCTGCATCATCCTTTCTCCCTCCTGATTGCACTCTTTCTGTCTCATCTTCATCTCTCCCTTACCATAGAAAGACCTTCACTTTCTCCCCACCACCTTTTCCATCACATACTTCCACCTCTCTGTTCACCTCATCCACATACAAACCACAGTTTTCTCTCTTCCTGTCTCGCTCCCTCCTCTGGTTCTGTCTTCCTCTCTCTCCGACTCCCCCCGTCTGTCCCAGAAGAACCAGCCCCTATGCATATTTTAGCCCCTCTCCTCTCTTCCTCTCTTCTGTGCCTCTCCCCAGTGCCCCATAAATAGTGCAGACGTAAGCTGGTAAATAAGAGATGTTTTGGTGTGTGCCTGCATGTGTGTGTATTGGTGTGAGTGTGTGTGTGTGTGTTGGTGTGTAAATAAGAAATGCTGTGGCCCTGATCAGTGAGGTCCTTCTGGATCTCTCCCTCTGCCTTTACTCCCAGACTTCCACACACAAGTTTTCTTATTCTCTCTGTCTCCTTCTTTCATTCTTTAGCCAGCAATTAGCAGAGAAGTAGAAACAGTACCAACATGTTTCCAAACAGTTAAATAAAAAGACCAAGTGGGCACGACTGGCCTTATTTACGTGACGTCCATATTCTCACATTCTTATGCATGTATTTTTTGTTGGAGTTGTTTACCTCTCAAAGCAGAGAACTGTCTAAAATAGTCATCCTGCTCTATACAAGTCCTGACTCCCTCCCCTGTTACGCTCCCTGATATATTTTAAGATTCTCTCTGAGCCTCTAGGGGGTGCTATACTGCAGCTTCTACCCTCAGTGTGTCCTCCATGCCCTCACTCCATCCCTCAATCTTTCACTCCACCCTTGCGTCCTTTGTGTTACATGATTTCCTTTAGCTTTGGTAAATATTTAAACACAGCTGGATGGGCAGATTGCCGGTCAGATGAATAAATGGATGGCTGTGAGATTTGCATTTGTTTGTGTGTTGATTCCCTCTGACGAATCTTCCTCCTACCCCAAGTCCCTATGGTGTTGAATATTTGAGAGTTGTGCGTGCACACAACCACAAAGCCCTGCACGGATCATTTCCTTCATAGACACGATTAAAGAAAATGCAATGTACACAGTGTGGATGCTAAATGAAGGAAGAGGCTGTCTATAGGACAGAAAACAAGAAGATGTAGAGGGAGATGGACAAATCATCAGCTAGACAGACACCTGCAGGATAATTTACTTATCATGAACAAATAGCAATTTTATCTATACTTCATCACAGTTGGACCACTTTCCATCATAACAGAGCTACAATGACTATCATGACATTTTTTGAATGCAGTCAGATTGGTGTTTTTTTCCTCTGCAGGGAGTGTATGTTGTCCACAGATAGATGGAAATATATCAAGCTATTCCTTCAGAGTGGCTGTAATGATAAAAGCCTTTGTTTGGTTGTTAATCCAGAGCAGAGAACAGTGTTGTGGACATTTCAGTGCCTGCAGTTCAGGTTCAGGGGCTCTATGTTTGTGTTGCGTGTGTCGGTGTGTGTTGGTGTGTGTATGTACAACAAGCTGTGTTTAGTAGTCTGTCTGTGAATAATGTTGTCTTTGTCTGAAGAGCCTTGCTGTCTCCCTCTAACTGAATTATGGAAAGGTGTGGATGTGGCTACACTGGCAATAGGGTTTATTTGCGCATTTGTGTATGTGTGTGTGTGTGTCTGTGTGTGTCTGTGTCTGTGTGTGTGTGTGTGCTCTTCATTGTCTGGACGTTGCAGTCAGTTGTGACTGTTGTCTTAAGTCAAAGTGTGCTCTCTCTGATCTATATATCACTTTCCTCTGTATTTGTGTGTATATGCATGTGAGTGAGTGTATATGTGTCTGTGCTTGTGTGTGTGTTTGTGTGTGTGTGTGTGTGTGTGTGTGTGTGTGTGTGTGTATATGTATGTATGAATTTGATCCGTAGATCCCTGTGGCGTTCCAGGGGAGCACACTCAGCTGCCCCAGCACTCACTGGGAGACTCTCTGTTATTAGAATGGGGACCTGGGACACACACACACACACACACACACACACACACACACACACACACACACACACACACACACACACACTTTTGCCTCCCTTAATCCCTGGACTTGAAGGTATTTGCAACAGGGGAAGGCAGAAACAAAAAAAGACTCACAACAAAAGAGAGAAAAGAAAGAAAGCCAAAAAGACAAATCCTTACCTGATATAACAACTGCTACTCTGGCATCAGTACTGTTTATATGAACAGTGTCACTTGATGTAACTACAAATTCCTCCGTCCTTCTATTTTAGTGATTGTAGAGTTGGATATAACCATAAACCAACACCAGAGTGTTTTGCTATAAAAAGAAAGAAATAAATTCTACTTGTGCGTGCAACAGTCCTAAGTCTTTGCTTTTTTCCCCCCTCTGACCACCTGAGGACAAATTGCATACAAATTGTGTCCGTGGCTGTTAACACCGCTGGTAGTTTTGCAGCGTTCCTTGTTCCACACTGAGAATGCAAAGCACATTCTGTCTATGTTGGATTTGGAAAGAAGAAAGAAATCACAATGTGAGTCCATTTAATCATCTGGAAATATTATATTTAAATGCCTGTGTACACCTGCATGTGTTTGCATATCTGCTTTGAGGAAGTCACCAGAAAACAGTAAAAGATGTGCACAGGGGGTCAGATCGAGGGAGGGGAAGGAAAGAAGAATGAGTTGAAAGTTACTTGTTGCTATGATGTTGGGTGGAGGGACAAACAGGCAGACGTAGTGAAACAAAGACAGCTGAGTGAGGTAAAGAGGGAGACGCAGATAAACAGAACTGTAGACAGATACAAAGGCATTACACAATGTGAGCCAGCACCTGGAGGGCTCCTAACAGCTTGGACCATGTTCCTGTCATTTGGTTTGTGTGTGTGAGTGTGTGTGACAGGTGAACACAGGCAATGTGTCACAGAACAGGACAGACTCTGCATGGCGTTGTGTTCTATTAGCCCTGCCAAAAAACACTGCACACACAAACACTACATCCAATCACATCAACAACTCAACAATTCAAATCTTTCATTTGTGTGGCTCTGTATTAAGAGTTAGAAACTATATCTGCCTACCCAGTTCAACTTCTGAGTCATTTACTAATTTTGAAAAATACCTCAGGGGACAGTACAGGATTTTTTTGTTGGATTTACAGTTGTTTAAGAGCACGTCATGCCCATGAAAGTAACGTAAGCTTTTATCAAAACTACTTGTGTCATCCTTTCTTTCTAGTGAAGTACAATCTTCCAAAAATAAAGAAGTTTCTGATCAGATATGGATTTTATTTGTAAGATACTTGTAAAAGTTGTCCAAGGGAGCATACCAACAGATAATGTTGTAACAAGCAGTCTCTCAGTAATTTAGTTTCCTAACACGCCCCCCAAAAAATTATGATAATATATTGCTATTTATCTACCATAATTATCCACCTTTAGACTGTGCATTCTGTTTGTAAATCTGTTAAAACACTGTAATATCACAACACATATTTATTGTGCAATATTTGTAACATCATTCGTCCTGCTACATTCACAGTGCGTATAATGTAAATATCTTTGGCACACACTACTTATTATGTATCTATTGTTTGTACAATTGTTGTTTGCTTATTTTATGATCTCAGTCCCAATTATCTTCTCACTGCTAAACTGAATTAAGAGCTGTGGTAACAACAGATTACCCCCTGAGATTAATAAAATATAGCTGATTCTGAGTAAGTAATCTGAAATGCTGCATCACAGAGTTTCATGTGTCATCACGGATTTAGTCCAGCCAAAATTATCTTTTCTTTTTTCTTCATTTGGGGACATCAGTGCTTCTGATACGAGGCAGGACAATGAGTAGAGAAAGAAACTGAGAGGAAAACGAGACATGAAGTGTCTGGTGATGGGTTGGCCTTAAACTGAGATCATCCACAATGGGGGCTACAGCAAAATGTAGTTGTTTGTATAATCTCTATCAAGGCCCTAATGCAAGTATTTAAGATATCTCGACTGAAATGTTCAAGACAACAGTGAACTATGAACTCTCTTGAACACATATTTACATCCTGTGGTTTTAGGGATTCTTCAGGCAAACTCATGTAAACACATGATGCACTGTTTTTCTTTTGTCTTCTCTTCTCTCTCTCTCTGTTTTCACCCCCCTCCCATTTAATCCCTGCCTGTCTGGTACTACTCCTTCACATCAACAAATCTGACTCTTTCTTTTTCTACACTCATCTTGACATCCATGTTCTCTGTTTATCTTTCTGCCTCTCTGCCAGTTTAGGGTGCATAGTAATCAAAAACGCAGGCTCCCCAGGGACTCGTGGGGATTGGGTGTGTGCAGTAATATGACAGTGACACGGAAAGCCAGCACGCTCTGCTGAGCTGTGAGCTCATGTGTGTGTTTGATCATGGCTATGCATTTATTTGTTCCTCTGTAACCTTTAAACACATTTTTCATTTACTGTGTGGCTGCTCGTGTTTTGTGTTACACAGTGTGAGCGTGTGTTCACGCCTCTTCACACACATGGCGTACATTCAGCATCTTGCTGTTTTCTTTTTTAGTGTGTTTTTTTGGATGCTTTGTGCGTGTTTGTCTGTCTTGTCACCCATGTCTGCGGGCTTCAGTCCTCATCTGGCACTCAGCTTTACAGTCTACAAGGACCACATTCCTCATCCCTGACAGTACTGCTCTGTGTGTGTGTGTGTGTGTGTGTGTGTGTGTGTGTGTGTGTGTGTGTGTGTGTGTGTGTGTGTGTGTGTGTGTGTGTGTGTGTGTGTGTGTGCGTGAGTCTGTGGGAGGGAAAATGAGGGTGATCATTCATTTTTTGTGAACATAGCCACATTTTTCTTCCTAACAGTGTGACTCAAATGTGTCATGTGGTGTTCAGGAATGATCAGTTATTTGTGCTGCAGGTGAGGTCACTTCCTGGTTTGTGTAACAGCTTCCAGCAGGGAGCCCTCACCTACGCTGTGAATCTGGTGCCGATCCATGTGTGTCTGCCTTTGACGTTGCATGTGTGTATATGTCTGTGAATGCGCTCTTCATGCTGTGTGTGTATTTTGGTCTGTGTTTACTGGTCCAAACCTGGCTATTTGGGCCAGTAGCAACAGGAGAGGGGAAGTCCCCTTGGAGAAAGAAAGGGAGGGACGGTTCCAAACAGGACACAAACACGGAGAGGTCACTCCGGGTGGCTTTCAGGAAGGAGAAAAGCAGGGATCATCACGACTTGGCTTGAAAGAGAAGAAAAAAAAGGGGCGTTTGATGGATCATCTCAACATCATACACAGAGTTAAAATACTCCAGGAGGGAGGAGGAGAGACAGGGGGTGATAGGTAGAGACAGGAACGAATGCAGACAGAGGGAGAGGTAGAGGTGGAGGGGAGCAGGGAATACGTGTCGGCAGGACGTTGAGGCCCGGGGATGTGTTTATTTTCGATCCACTCCCGAAGCTGCATCCTGTCCTGGACAGGTGGGGCTAAAGGCAAGCCAGGGAGCAGAGGAAGAGGGCTAAGACAGCCCATCTGCTAGTCCTAGACACACACAATCACACACACACACACTCACACATAGACATAGACTCGCTCTTTTGGAAGAGTGTCAACTCAAGCTATAAATACACTGAACCCAAAGAAGACCACAAGACGACTAAGGTGATTTTTCATGTGGTGTTAAAAACAGCAATAGAGTTTGGTCCCTCTATGTCTATCCCCCTCTCCCTCTTTCTCTCTCACTCTTCTTTTAAAGCACATACGCACATTCAGACACAGCATTTGGAGTGCCTCCAAATACCCCCACCACACCAACACACCCACATTTGACACAAATTCACGTACTGACAGACTCCACTGACGCTTCCACCTAACACACTCACAGACACGCGGCATTGTTCCAGCAGCAGCTCTTCCTCTTCCTGAAACTGTTAGACACTTGGCACCTGCAGCGCAAGGTTTAGTCGTCATCATCACATAGAATTGCAGATCTTATTTGCTGAGCGTTCTTCAGTTGAAGTAACTTAAATCAAGTGTTTCTGCCATCATACTGACTTGGCTCATGAGCAAGGACAGCACCATACTTGTGATTGTTATGCCACTCTGATCGGATGTTTCAAGATAAGTTTTTCTTTTTCTCTCCGCTCAGCTTAGACCAGATGGCACATGCAGAAAACATCTACATGTTCTGCTGCACATTGGCGCATATGAACAGTTAATTGAAGGTGACAGTGATGCACCTTTGTTCATCTGAAACACATCAGTCAGTTTCATCACTGCAGCACAAACACACTCCAGTGGTTATTGTGTAATGCAGATGTAGATGGCAGAGAGGAGCAGGATGAGGCAGATTAGATTTCTCTGCCCTATCTGTCTGGTTCCTCTGTTGTACCCTGCTCTCTATGCCCACGAGACCTAGTGTATGTGCAAGGGGGACTCTGTATATGTGTGTGTGTGTGTGTGTGTGTGTGTGTGTGTGTGTGTGTGTGTGTGTGTGTGTGTGTGTACTATTACATTTTATTCTTGGCTGTGTGTGTCTGTGCATGCATGTGCTCTTTGCTGCAAGTGCAAGTCTGTGAATGCATTCCTGTGTGTGTGTATGCGCGCGCATGTGTGTGTGTGTGTTTCTGGCACTTTTGTGCACGGGTAATGCGACAGGGCCATATTTCCCCTGGGCTCAGGGCTCTGCAGGCTTTAGCCCCGCTCTCTCTAAGCAGTTTAGGAAAAACAATGACAGGCCTCTGTATTGACTGGTCTGGTCTGGCCTGGCCTGGAAGAAGGGCTGTTCTAACTATGGCACACACACCCTCTGCTATCGAACAACAGCTGAAGACATGCTTTATTAAAGCCTCAAACAAGATTTAGGCCCAAAGATATTTCAACCCTTTCTTTGTTTGGCTTTATAGGAAATACTGTGTAAGGTGCACTGAGCTTGTTTTGGATACTTAAAGCTGGAAGGAGCTCAATTAAATCAACACCAGACAACTGTAAAACAAAATGCAGCCCTATATTCCAGCTGAGATATTAGTATTGCATAACTTCTCACTGTCTGAAAATAGACAGACTATGTGATGAATCAATATGATATGACATCTTTCTGATGGGCCTTGTTTTCTCACAAACACACACACACTCACATCCCAATCCCCTCGTAGAAGTAAGACCTTCAGTTGTTCTCGACTGAAGATGCAAACTCTTGCGCTCTTTCTGTATTAATTTCACACTGCAAAATGGAGTTTTGCAGATTTGTTATTGTAGCATACTATTCTAGGTCGACAAAAGATTACTGAAGCTGTTGTGGTAACACTTAATTATAAGTTGGCATCATCCCAACAACAAAATATATAGCAACTCAAAAGTCTGTGTCCAAATAAACTGGCAATGAATGTCGACTTGAAAATTACCTTTGCCCCTTCCAGCTGTAAAGCTACAGCTTTCAAGTTATACCCAGAATGCCTTTCTGAATCTTAACCTAACAGTTAAGCCATGAGTGAGGAGGAGATACACAGGCTGTTTGAGCTCCACAGTTTACAAAGCTGAAGAGTTAAATTGAGAAAAACATGATTAGTTCTTTCAAACAACTACCAAAGTAGTAGCAAGTTACCTTTCAAGTCCAAATCAACAAAACTAAGACAAGGGTACAGGACATCTTATTTAAAAAGATAACCTCTGTTGGTGTTGGACCTCACATAATTTTAAGGCAGCCCTATAGATCATATTTTTGGTTTGAAAAAAAAGAAATTACATGTAACAGCAGGGAAATATCTTCTCAGAAACATCCAAACTGTGCTGGAACAGTCAGTGTGTTTGAGCACTGACCACATAGGCCCAGAACCTCAGTTAACACAATTTTTCTGTGGAATATATCAATTACTCTGCTGTAAAGCAGATGTCACACTCTGACACACACTTGCGTGCACTTACAAGCGCACACACACTTGTGATCGATTGCAGCTCTGCATAATCAATACCAAGCTCCCAATGACGACCATGAAGAGAAGTAACTGGGAGGTGTCCGTGTGTCTACCACATGAAGTGTATTACATCTCAGACTGTCATCCATCTGTCCGTTACATCCCTTTCTCTTATCTTTACCCCCCTCCCTCTCTCTGGCCCCTCTCTTCTCCTCTGGGCTATTTCCAGCAGTCCACTGCAGAGCTCCAGGCTCCTCCGGGGAGTGACCGCAGCCTCCCTCCTTCCATTCCTCCCTCCTCTTCCCCTGTCCTTTCTTTCCATCCCTCGCTTCATCTACAAATCAATACAGCAGCAGCAGCAGGACCCAAAGAACCTGAAGGAAAACACACTTAGATACACACACTCTCCCTCTCCTGCTTCTGTACACTTCACCCCTCCCTGCTTCCTTCTTTTTTTAATCAAAGGCATTTATTAGCATTAAAGATTCAAGACAAATGCTGCTCAAATCCTTTATCCACATCATCATCAGTTTATCTTTCTTTTATTCACTCGATTCACAATTCTGATGCTCCACATCTGGCTCGATTGTTAGAGGTCAAACACAAGTCAAGTGCGTGATGACGAAAGCCAGACATGGATGCTCCGTCCCCGGAAAACAGGATCCAGATCTTTTTATCTCCTCTCTCCCCCTCTGCCTCTTTCTCTCCCCCCTTACATACTGTCTCCTTTTCTCTCCTCTCCTCCCGTCATTCCTCCTCTCTCCCCTCTTTTCTCGTGTTTAACCCAGTCGCATAGAGAGGAATGAGCCTGACCTCTTCTGGCTGTGAGGGGAAGTGCAGCCGGTGGAGCGGAGCAGCTGAGGATGAGAGCGAGAGACGGAGTGAGAGGAAGCAGACAGAATGAGAGAAGGAGAGAGAAAGAGAAAGAGAGAGTGAGAGTGGAGGGTTTTCATTCATAATGGGGTCAGTGGCTCCCAATGAGATCTGCTTCCTCACTAGAGAGGCCTTCACACACTCACACTCACACACACACACACACACATATACACACGCGGACACTTATTTTTATTGTCCTGGTCGTTATTTTTCTCATTTACTCTCCCACTCCTCCAAAACCCTTCTACTGTGTGTGTGACAGTGTTTGTTGTGAGTGAATGTCTCTCTTGTGTGTGTGTAGAGGACATTAATACCCTTTGCTTTCCCCTGGACAGGCTAGCTTGGCCTCTAAAGCCGGGTGCCAGACACTCTAAAACACAGAATACACACTCTCTCTCTTCCTCTTACCCACTCTCTCACACACACACTCATACACAAACACGGGCTTGCACACCAAAGGGCTCAACGAAACATGCACAGCAAGATAAGGGCCATAGAATGACAAATAAGTATTTATCAACCCCAAACCACGTATAATCCTTCACATTTCTGTCCCCATCCACCCCTCCTCATCTCTGTTCTCTTCATCCCCCCATCCCCTCCTCTCTTTTTTTTTCATTCTCCCTTCCGCTGTTCTTTTTGGTCTGTGATTTTTTTTCCATAGTGGGGCCTATCAGCAAGAGAGAAAGCGATTAATCTGAAAAAGCTGCTTTTAGTGGTGGTGAAGGGTTGAGTTTGGGGGGTGTTGGGGGTTGGGGCGTTGATTGGGAGGATCTCACTGGAAATTGTGTGTGTGTGTGTGTGTGTGTGTGTGTGTGTGTGTGAGTATGTGTGAGAACAAGCAGGGATGATGGGGAAAGATTTCATAGGGAATTTATTTGCGCACGTGTGTGAGTGTATGACAGAGAGAGAGAGGGGAGAGAAGGGGGGTTTCATGGGGAAAAAGCCGAATGGTCTGGGGAAAATGAGAAGCAGAAAAACATCCAAGTGGAAATTTCTCTCACACACACACACACTCTCACACACGTATGAATTCCCAGAGAAATCTTTCCAATCATCTTCCACACACACATCCACACACAGAGCTTTAGATGTGATGCTAGCTAAGTTCCAAAACAGCAAATCCAGATTATCAAGAGTTCAGTCCCACATTGCAGCTGATATGGAACATCCACTGAGGACTTAATGTGTGTGTTTGTGTGTGTGTGTGTGTGTGTGTGTGTGTGTATTTTGTCTGCTAAATATGTGCATGTTTCTGCTCATCCATGTTTTCCTCATGTCTGACTCTGACCCTATGTAGGCCTCTTGTTGTGTGTCTTTGTGTGTACTTGTTCATTGTTGTGTACCTCCACCACTGACGCATGCTAAACCATCGTTTAGTCTCCATTCCTCCGCTCTTATTTTTACCTAGAGATCGCTGCAGCGCTCCCTTTGTGCTCTCACTGCTGTTGTGAATTTTAATTCTGAAAAAAGGTGTTTTTTTGCATTATGATTATGTATTGATGTGAAGTGCGCTGATGCCTTTGGAGACATGTGAGTGTGGGCGTCTCCGAGGTATGGAGACGGTCTCTGTAAAATATTAATCACAATATCAAAAGGCACAAGGGTTTCACACATCTGAATAAACAAATGGAGGCGCAGAGTTCCCAAAGATAAGGAATAAAACAAAAACAGAGCAAATATGATCTGAATGCCTACGTCCAAAACCAGGTGCTGTTGTTATAGATGCACTTGTGTATGAGCCATCATGTACAAACATTTCAGACATCACTGCCTGTAAGAGAGACTCATGTCTGTTTAGACACAGTGTAGATTTCAAAATCTTTCTACAAACTGTGTGTTTGTGTTTGAGGACATGATTTGTATTATTTTCTCAAATCGCACACATCTTCAAATGTTTTTCTCCCTCCGTAAAAGTCTCTCTTGTGAGAGAACAATACCACAGTACTGTACCTACTATTTTATGATGAGATTTCTTGTCTGCTTGTACTGTTTTGTCTTCTTTTCATCCTTTCTATTCTCCCTTCTCCTCTCTTGTTCTTCCTCGTCTTTCATCAGACTATGTTTAAAGCGAGGAGGCCTTGCTGTCTGTACTGTGGGAGGCAGTTGTGTTTCTGTTCTCTTCTGTTCTTTTATTGGATGGGGGTGCAAGTGGAAAGCACTATGCTCACGTAGCCCATTATTTCTCTCATCATGTGTTCTCACTTTTTCTCTCTATCTCTGCCTCTCCCTCTCTCCCTGCAGAACCACACACTGAGTCAGCACGCGCAGTGAGACCGAGGCCCGGCAGGATCTCTCGGCTCAGCCGGGGCCCCCGACCCGGAGCCGGCAGGGGACTCCCATCTCCACATCACAGCCAATCAAAGTGTCATTTGCTACTCACATGTAAAACTCTAACGATCGCGCCACTGGGCGCGGCTATTAGGAGCAGCGGGGGAAAGGAATATTAATGGGATATGCTATTAAATAAAGAAAGGAGAAAGTGGGTGAGAGAAACGGTAAGAGCTAGATGAAGGAAAGAGAGATGTGAAAAAAGGTATTGTATGTGCAGTATTTTTTATTGTCCCTGCCAACCCCACACACCAGCTTTTACCCTTCTCCCATCTTCTCCATTCACTCATCGCTCCTCAAGTCAGGCATTTTATTTTTTTTAACAAATAGAAAAGAAAAAAAAGCAGGAAAACACCCTTTGTTTTAGGATTTTTTTAATAGATAGTAGAAAAAGCTTCACTTTCTCGTCCCCTCAGTTGCTTACTGTATTTAACTTCATAGGTGCCAATTTCTTTGACTTTTCTTTGCCATATGCGCTTACTTTCTTTTTCATTTTTGTACCTTTTCTTTTTCGCCGTAAGTAGGTACTTGTGCTGTGTTGTGATTGTTTGTTTTGCCAGTCGTAATATTCCTGAGTTTCTTACCCCTACTCTCCTTTTTATGATTATTGTTATATATTTTTTTCCTTTTGTAATATTATGAAAAAAAGACATCAGACAAAATAAAGTGCAGAAAACCATACAGATGTTTCTTTTTTTGGATTGGGTTTTCCAGTCTCTATGGGGCCTATGACGGTTATTGTAAAAATGAATATCATCGATTTCAGTGCGTCTGGTCAATGACTGCTTTTTAAATGTGAATTAACCAGATTGCAATAATCTAGTACAGAAAAAAGATAAAACAAATAAACAAATGACAAAGAAGTTTTGTGTGGTGTGCATTTGTTCTCAGGAAATGAATCCATGAGCTGTGTAGACCTGTTACGTTACATCCAACGTTGGTTTTTCTAGTAAAACCTGGAATGGTCCTCGATTCTCATGGAAACTCCAGACTCCTGCCACAGTGTGAATCAGAGCTGCACACGAGGTACTGTTGATGTTTTCAAAGTTAGAACTTTGCACAAAGTGATAAAAACAAAAAAACTTTCAGTCATGTGAATCCCAACAACTCTTCTCAGATGTCTAAAGGTTACAGGGATTAAAACAAATTACAAATGATTTATTGAAATCCAGCCACAGCTCTCTGAAAGGGGTCCAGATTTAAGGGGTTCATTGCACATTCAAGCTAAGATCCATGTATCCTTGAAGTTTATCATTAAATAATACTTTCAAACAACTTCATGATGTCATAAAAAAATTCCTGTAATGCTCTCGAGTCAACTCTTTAAACACCTGATGGCTCAGGTGAGTCCCTCTTAAGAAGCTGTTGGCAGACTCAGAAAAAGGTGAGCTAAATGAAACTGTTCCAGCCTTTGTGCCCTCACTGCAGCCTCAACTTGAGCTTGAGCAGTAGTTTTTTGTTTTGTTTTTTTTAAATCACCGTTTCTGCTGTCTGACGCCTGCTCTGCTGGTTTTTGCTGCTGATTTACCTTCAGAAAGCTTCTCAAACTATGCAGGTTGTTGGTTAAGGAGATTGTGAACCTGATCTACACCACCTGATGATTTTGAAATTGATTTTTTTTTTTTCAGTGTCAATGAAACGGGCTGAAATTAACATTGACGCCTCGTTTTTAAGCTACAAATGAAACCAATGAAATATTGAGTGGCTTCTTTATTCATTATTCAAGTCTAAAACTGCAGTCAGGAAGTAGGTTCTAGACATTTTTAACAGCTCACTTCAGAAATAGACTTTTACCTTTTAAATGTTACACAGCAAAACTCCTCCATATGCAACTGACTGATATAAAAAAGCAAAAGACATTTGTTTTTAAGTTAAAACATGTAAAGGAAAAAATTCAAAGAGAAAAGGGAATTTCCACTTTGTCCAAATAGGGTATGAAAATAGTTCAAACTGAAAAGTCCATGTGGGGTCCTGACCATGATACACCAAGTAACAGGCCATTTAGAGTTTTTCAACCAAGAGCCTGACAAAGAAGGGAGAATAAGTTCAATAAAGTGTATTACATTATCAGGTCACTCAGCAAGTAGAAACGTAAGAAACGTAAGTAGAAAATGTATGAGCATAATAGATATAGGGACAACATGAAGTAAAGCCCCGCCGTCCACATAGAATATAAACTTCTGTGTTCATACAAATGCTTGAGAATCTTTTGTTCTTCATTTCAACATATAAGAGAGAGATCATATAACACTAGCCTCAGGTCTGTGCTGTCATCTGGTCCAGTGCGATCATATCTGTGGGTGATTGAGAGTCACCTTCCAACTATCATCTCTGAAGGCTTCTCATAAATAAAAACTAGTGAAATTTGTAAAAAGAAAAAAAAAAAAGGAAATTATGACCTCAATTTAACTCACGAAGGCTGTAAGTCAATCATAATATCCCTTAAGACAAACACAAATATTGAGTGAACTGTATGACAGTACAATGATAACAGAAATGTGCAATAAAAACACTGTTTGCTCCAGTAAAAGCTATTGCATGGGTGTGTTTTGGCCAAGATAGTAATAGCGGCTGAAATTGAAAGGAGCAAAATATGTAGATATATGAAAGCAAAAATATGTCAGATGAAAGGTGAAGTGAAGGGTCACTAAGAAATGGATATGGATCAAACATTGAATGAGGGAAAACAGACACAAGCATATGAGAAATCTGAAGCACAAAGGCTAAAGGCTACAGAGAAAAAGCTAAAAATAGTCTTGTTGGGGGACGATTGTCATTTGTTTTGAGTGGAATCGTCCTCTGTTGAGGTAGCAGTGGCAGGTTTACTTTGTCACAGGGATGCTTGTTAGCACAGATAAGAAAATGATTAGAATAATAAAGTTAGTGTGAGTATTTCCAGGATTAAAACCAGACATATTCGCTACTTAGTTTTATGACATCATTCCACAGTTGGATAAATTTGAACTGCTGTAGTAACTGTACTACATTACATTACATTACATTACATCACACCCCTCTTGTACAGATACTTGTGGTAGCATGCATGGTATGGTCATGTCTACTTCACAGATTCAAAATACTACATCCAGCTATTTTGGTACCATCACTTAAGCCTGGTCTCATTTTGTAAAATGTGACAAAAACCAACAGCTTTTCTAGCTTGTATGTGAAAATATGTGTAAAGGATGGGTCAAAACTTCTTGATCAGACAGAATCTGTCTGTAAACTGTTGAAAGTGGTCTGTTTAAAAAAATAGTATGACATCTTGACAAGACCCCTCTGAGGTTGAATTAATAAAAGAATAAAAGGATAAGATCTCCTGCTTCAGCTTTGATCCTGACAGGCCTCCAGAGGGCTGGCCAATCAGAGGGAAGGGGGTTCATAGAGTGAAGGAGCATTGAGTCAACAGCTACAAAAAAAGTGCCTCCTAAAGTCAGACAGCCATCTCCAAAGTGGAGTCTGAGTCTGATTCTGTCCTAATTACACCCTGTTATAATTAATCATAAATAGAGTCACTGTTTCACACCAAACTCATGCAATAAACCTGGACTTACCAGGATGGATGTGTTGATACACATAGATGATAATAGATGGTTAATTAACTTCAGATTATAATTGAAACTAGGGCACATGTATGAGCCTATGGTTTCTGTTGCATGTCACATGACACTATCAAGCAGGGGGCCCATCTTCAAATTCAACCTAGAGGCTCTTTACAGTACATATAAACATTACAGGTCCCCATCCAAGAATATTTCGGCATACACCTTTCCTGCTCCCAAGTCTCAGTAAAGTCAAAAGACAAGTCTTGGTAATAGTAAAAGTTGGGTCACAACTTTGTCATGCAAACTGAGGAGTATGTTTTCACACATTTAAAAACCAAGAAGACTTTAGATACACACGTTTCAGTTTTTCTGGTTTCTCATTTAACTTATGAGGAAACAGAATGTTGCTGCAGTGTTCATTACTCTGGGTGAAGCCATCATTTTCAGTTGGACTGCTTTTTTTCTGTTTTGAAACCCTCAGGTATGAGGTTGAGCCAGAATTTTTTTCAGGAGTGACATTCAGTATGTCTGTACCTATCAATTTTCATCCCACTATTTATAATTCCATTAAAAACATGATATCATCCCTTAAAAGAAACTCAACCAAGCAGCACCATTTAAATCTTCTTTGCTTACATTTTAAAGTCACTTTTTGAGGTCCACATTTTCACTGAGTAAAATACGTTAGATAGAAATGCAAAGAAAGCCACTGTCAGCCTGCCCAAAAAAGCCTAAATAGTGTTTTTTAGGGCACAGTCACGTTAGCTATTTGAACCATGCTGTACTCAGGCACAATTCACCCCATACAGCACCGTTTCCCTTCTGGATAGTACCGGTGGATCACCATAATTTAAAATAATTGGTGGCCACATGACTCCTAGACTTTAGCACAGTTGCCAGCACACGCACGGCCACTGATGGCACAATGGAGCGTCTGTTCACAAGACCCAGTCTCATCAGTCAGTACAGTAGGGAACACATGCAACATTGTTACAACTTTACTCACTTTTTGGCTCATGATAAGTTGTTTTGGACCGACACAGTCCTCAAATGACCCTGCCACTGATTAGAATATTAATTGAGAGGAGTGGTTGTAGCGATCATTTGTAATGGATTATGCGTCATGTATGCACTTTGGCCGTGTGCATGAGCATAAAGTAAACCACGCTGGAGCACACCTCTCCCAAGTGTGCAGGAGCAGAGAAGTGAATCGTGCCTGAGTGTGGTTTACTTGTGGTCACACTGACCAAACAAGCCAGACTTCAGGGCTGAACTGTGCTTGAGCATAGTTTGTGTGACTGAGCCCTAATTTTAGGCATTTGTTTAACAGGGCAGAGATTTTATTGGGGGGGGGCCTGGCCACCCCTGGAAGTGCCCCTGCACACAGAGCCAAACAACAGTGTGTTGCAGGTGCAGGAAGAGCACGCTTTGTGTCTTGATGGCAAAATAAAGACACATTAATATAAACTGACACTATTGTTGAGTGAGAAGTTTTTGATGTTAGAAGAATAAAAAGGACCAACTATGATTATTAACAAAGCTTCCATTCCCATTTTTCTGCTTGGTTTCTTAACAGATAAGGATGAGCTGAGATTTCAATTTGTAAAACATTTCCTATTGCCCAAAATCTTGTAAAGGCAAGAGTCTTAAGAAAAGTTAAAAAACGGTCACTTTCAGGATCCAGTTTGATTAAATGCCCAAAAAGGGGTGATAGAGAGAGCACATTTTATATTTAGGTGGTCTCACTGCTTTTCAGACTTGTAAACCCATCCTTTGAGAAACACTTTGAGTTTTACTAAAATATTAAAGAAAAAAAGAGCGGGAATGGTGAGTAAGAAACTATCAAAATAACTGTAGTGGACTTGAACATTGTATCACCTGAAAGTCATGCAAAATTAGGAGAAAAATCAGAGACACTCGAGCCATGATTTGTGGTGGAGCAATGTAGGCAACAGGACCAGTTGTGAGCAGCACAGTGTGAAAACCAAACACCTCACACACTTATATTTGAGTTATCATTTAAGATTCAATCTATTTTAGCGAAAGGTCTACTGGTTGTAGATTTAATGACTTATGAACAGGTTTCTTCAGTTTGAGGCCATATTTTTATAGTGAACTCGGGCCACTGAGAGTCCCTCTGCCTGAAGGATGGTACCTGCTTATAATTGGAACAATAAAACTCTTTCCCTCCACCTTATTCCTTGTCTTTGCATGATTCAGTGCTTTCCAGGTTTTCTACAGAGGATGCTGCTTTGGGAAAACATTCTGCAAAACCAATTCAAGAGCAAGTTTTGAGGATCATATCAATTTAATCCATTTAATAATAATAATCAAAATTACCATTTACACCATATCATGATGCACTGAAGTTTTCATATCATGAAGAGTAACTCACTTTTAGGAAAAAGACAAAAAAATAAAATTAAAAAGAAAAAACAGCCACAACAACAACAACAACAACAACAACAACAAATGAATGTTGATAAGCATTTATTTTTTTAGTCTCTACTCCAACATCCCACATGTTCCCACATGGTAAGTACTTGTTTCTACAAGCAGCACTTGAAGGCACCAGACGAGTTAATGCCACAAAGTGCATTAAAGTCTTGTCGTTTGATTGTTTAATTGAATGAAGTTAAAGGAAATCCGTCTGATGAAATCCGCGTTAAGAGCAGCTTTGTATCTAAACGCAGATGCAGGCGTTTGGCCGTCAGAAAGCTGACAGCTGTTCCTGACAGAAGCTGCGGCTCTTTTCTGAAATAGGTCTGTGTGTCAGCGCAGCTCCGTCCGTGTATTTCCGGGTGTCGGGAGCCTGCTCCGGTTTCTCAGCTAGCATCACTTGGTCCAGCCTCCTTCCTCCATCCAGCCACAGCAACAGCCACCTGAGGCCGGGACACAAACCAAACCAACAGTTATCGACCCGGACAGATCAATAATTGATGTCTTATAGCTGAAAGCCAAAGCGGGGGGCAGCGGGCAGGAGTTATGGCGGCGTCGCTTCTCTCCGAGACCGACATCAGGCACCGGTCCATGGCGGAGGAGGATCCGAATGGAAATGAGCACGGGGCGGCTGCACGCAGCGCTTTGCCTCGCTGGGGACCGCAGCATGCCGGGGCCCGACAGCTAGCACGGCTCTACTCTCCGGGTGAGGACGTGTTTCTGCTCCTAGTGTGTGTTTTTGCTGTTGTCACTAGATGTTTCGGTAACAGGGCTCAGAATGAGACATGGCATGAGCAGAGGCCTCAAAGCAACACGCGACATTGGTAGTGATGGGCACAGGGAGGAAGATAGTAGGAAGGATGAGGGGGATGATGATGGTGATGATGGTGATGATGATGGAGACTGTGTACAGTCAGCAAACACTGTGTCGATATGTTAATTTTGCATTCATATGTTGTTCATGAATTCATACCATCCATGTGTGGTTGCACTCACTGCTCTTACATCAGGCTACACTAACAGTGGATGCACTTAACAATCCACAACTTTAAGCACCATGTGTTAGTGTACAGCTCACTAGTTCTTCAGCTTTGTTTTTTTTTAACTGTACTGAAACAGTGTCAGTTTATTATGGTACAACACAACATGGAAGGACAACTGCTTCTCGGGCTGGACAATTAATTGCAAATTAGATTTAACAGTGCAATGTTTCTTTAACCTCAAATGCATCAGAAAACCATATTTTTGAAACCTCAAAAGAGAAACAAACTAAGTGTTGAAAAGTGGCGAAAAAGGACAAGAAGTAGCAATGAAAATAAGTTTGAGGTGGAAAATGTGGTCAGAAAGCAGCAAAAATGATCAGAGAACTTGGAAAATAGTCAGAAAGTAGCAAAAAATTGGTCCAAAAGTGGCAAAAAAAGAGTCAAAACTTATTTCATTAAAGTGTTTCTTCTTAGTGTCATTTATCTAATAAGGTGCCCCCCTGAATAAGGAATGATTTATTGCCTGTGTTTATTTAATAACACACAAGGTGGGGAACCTAAAATAATCACAAAATAAATGTAATTGCAATCTAGGGGCAAATAATCTCAACACAATTATTTTTGCAAATTATTTCGCCCTCACTACTACTAACTATAACTTAAAGTATTCTGTTGACGCAACAACATGCAAAGACTGTGAAGTTTAGTTTTATCTTGGGGTCTCACTGTACTGCCCCACAGCATAACAGTGTCTCAATGTGTCCTGGTGAGTATTTTTGTTCCTCATGACACCTTCATTTCCTTGGAGTCTCATTGTCCTGGATAGAATTTAAAGTAGCACATGCTTCTCAATCTTACTCATCTGCTCCTGTCACCTTTCTGTTGTATACTCTTTTATAAACCTGCAACATTAAAACATTAATCTGAAACAGTCAGTGAGCTAATACTTATCACAGTACAGTTATGTTTTATTACGTCTTGTGCGTCAGTCAAACTCTCATGTCAAGAGCCAAATAAGTCATACTTTAGCTGAATTTGCTTTCCACTTTTTTGTGAATAAACAACTAACAGCTGCAGTGGAGATTGGTGACTTACTTTTAGTTATTGCACACTAGTAGCATTTTAAAATATCCCATAGTTATATCAGGCTTCGACTGAGTGGCACCATAGAAAATGTTGGACCTGTATTTTTGGAGCTTGATCCAAACAAAGGCCTAAGAGTCACGCTATCCCAGCCTTGGCTGAACTGATTTCAGTGTTCCCTTTTTGCTGTATCCAAATTCATGCCACTTTATGTAATTACTATCAAAATACTCCTTAATTTGAATTCTAACTATGTTTAAGTGTTTATCTGTTTGTGATAGCCTGTTTGTACTTTGAGTCCTTTGGTAAAGATTCTGACCATCACATTTATGATCTGTAAGATTCTTGTTGTAATACTGGTTGAGTTTTACTTCAGCTTGTGTGACATTTCACCAATTTCTGTGACAAGGTCGACAGCAGTAATCCTCAGATCTAGTCTTTTGGGTTGTTCAGTGTTGCTGGTTTTCTTTTTCCCTGTTATTTTAAGCTCACCTGGTTTAAAAGTCCAAATAAATCATATTGGGTGACGAGAATGAAAATTGAAAATAAAATAAATAAATTTTAAAAAGCCCATAGAGGTTAAGGTTCAGGTGGGCTGATGTACAGGTTGCAAAGACTTGAACAGAATCACTGCATTAGCTGTTGTTATCACAATCATCATGTCAACACACTGCTTGTTGCTTTGTGCCTCATGACCCTGTGCTCTGTTAAAGTGGTGCAAGAGGTTTTGATAAACAAATGTAAGTACTTTGGATAATTTCCCCATTTTGGATAATTGTTTCCAGCATAAATTAGCCCAAGATTTTCATAGTTCTACATTGCTGTTCCTGTTTTGAAACAGAGGGAGGTTTTTCACCTCCTATTGCCACTCAGATTCATTACATTTACACTGGCAGGTTTAAAGAGTTCTTGGTTATTGAAAGCAAATTTTACCAAGGCGATAGATTGAGCCATTTTATCACCGTCGAAGTATCGGTGGAGGCACATGTGCTTCAGACCTTAGCAGAGAAAACCTGTCTAACCAGTTGTGCATCAAGCTGGACTGTGCCACTTTTTGCCCGACCATCTGCCCTGCTTCTCACTTCACTGAGCTTTTTAATTGCCTCTAGTCGGACCACGTTGGCCACTTGTTTGCACATCCTAAAATAGGACGGATGATCAGATTAAAGAAAGGTTTGCACTGCTCTTACCACTTTATTTTGGAGTTAATATGAAGGCATAAAATGCGTCAGCAGGTTGACACTTAAACCAGAGGCCCACACATCCCTGTGTGTTTATATTCACTAAGTGCTGACCCAGGCTCTGCCCTTCACCACTCTCTAAGCTGGAGAGGAACTTGACTGGACTGCTGACTTAAGACCTTTTCAAACCTATTTTGGTTTAATATCTGCATGTGTGCAGTCTGTCACTGAACGAACTCTTCACTTCTTAGAACGATGGTGACACCAGTAGTCCAATTTTACTGAGTAATACTGTCGCAGTGCCATTAATGGAATTGGATCTCCTCTATTGTTCAGAGCCATTACATTAAAGAGATAAACAGCTCCACTCTGACATTTGCTCTGCTCTGCTGCCAGGCAAGACAAACATTAAACCTGTATGTAAACAGAGACAAGACAAACCTGGGACAGAGAGGGATGTCAGACCAGCAACTGAGGCACTTTTGTCTCTGTAAGTGAGTCGTCTTTATTCAAAGATCACAGACAGCCCACAGAGGCTCCTAAGTGTTGGAGTCACAGGAAAGTAGGAGGATATTTCACACACATAGTGGAGTGCATATTGTCATTAAGTTGTGCATTAACAGTTATGTTACCACACAGGCTAACACAGCGAGTAGTAAGGAAAAGCAGCAGTAAGAGGAAGCACTAATGCTGTTCAGATCTGTGGTGTGATAATCAGAGAAAAAAACAATAAAAAAAGAGAAACAGACCATGCATTTAATATTTTGCATGTTGCATACTCATAATGGAAATACTTCCAGCATGACAACACATCTGCAGCACCATAACCTGGTGATATCAGTGTCTGTGAGCAGGAGAGCTGAGCTGGCAACACTGTCATCCAAAAAGCAACAGTCCTTCCTGAAACCTCCATCACACATACCCCACTGATTCACACAGACACAAAAAAATAACAAGGGCATTGAGGGTCTCCATTGCAATCCCATTTTCAGTGGTTGGAGATAAGTGCTCATAAAAATGCTTGTCATGTGTTACAAACTACCCTCTTGCACCTTTTCTTGCACAGAAGTAACTCTTGGCCTCTGTGAAACAACACGCAAAATGTAGTTCAGAGCCTTACACTCACTATGGATTGCTTAACCTCTCAGACAACAGTGAGTTTCTGTGATCGTTCACTTCTTTTGAATGTTGCTTTTCTCTAGCTCTCCTCTCTCTTAAAAAATTGGGTGAAGGTTTGTCAGTGCCTGCATAGATTAGCTCTTTCTGTCAATATGTTTGTCAAAGGTATAGATGAGTATCCAGAACTGGTTTCTGTTAAGAATAAATAAAAAATGGTTCAATTCTTTGACATCATTTGCCTTTATTCTGAACAAATCCCATATTAACTATTTTAATAACACTGGAGTATCCGGACCTTATGTTTACTATTCCATACCAGTTATCTTAGCAGATGAATTACAGCTTTCCAAATAATCTGATTCAGGATTTTCTGCTCTAAGTTTTACTTCAGATGCTATAACATTAAAGAAATGTACATGAATCTCTCACAACAGATTTCTATTCAATACATTCAAGATGCTGTACATTTGGTTTTGGATTCAAAACAGAATTTCATCTTTCATCACAGAAGCATATCGCAATAACTTTTTTTGCGAACAATACTTACATTCAGAAATGTCAAAATACTGAATGCTTAACTAACAGGAAGTGCAGGCTCATGTCTGACTTCAGCACAATTACGGCAAACTCAAGGTTCCAAACAACTCAAAGCAATGCTAGGAGGCCTACTTCAGCCAATAACATATGACAAAGCAATACATGAATGCCACTTGATGTGTCATTCTTACTTATTTTTTTATCACTATTATTGTTATTATTATTTATTTATTTATGTATTTATTTATTTATTTATTTTTTATTGAAACAACCTCCCATGTCCTTGAGAGCAAAGAGTGATTGCATCGCGTTGTCATAACTTTTATACGGTGTAGTGTCACTGTAGAATACAACATTGTAGCTTTGAGGTCTTTAAAGTGTTCCAATGAAAAGAAAATCATGGCAGATTCCCTTTATTTGATCAACTTGATTGGATGAGCTGGAACCACTGAGATCCTATTTTGTGTTTATAGGCAGCCTGTTGTTGTTGAACGTAGCGCTGGTTGACGGTTAAGAGGATCACACATGCATTTGAGGTCCTGACACTTTATCCCTCTCACTTAACAGAGCCACACAGCTCAGTAAGCAGACTGACTGTGGGTCAAAATAACCCAGACAAGCAGCAATGTGATGTAACTCAGGCTCTGATGATTAACACTATTGATGAGTTGCACAATGAGGATAAAAATACTACTCAACTGCGGAGATAATGCTGGATCATTAAATCTGTTTTTTTGCAGAGCTGTGTTTGTGGTATTATTATCTTTTTTTACTTTGATGATTATCTGATTTAATTTCTTCTGATCAGCTTTTCAGAGTGAGCAGTGAACTCTAGATAACTGATATTTTCTATATGGAGCAGATCCTGTTTCTCAATGACTGTTTCATTAATGACACTTTGAGCAGTTCCCAGGTTGCGACTGATACAATACCAGGATCAGCTGGCATCACTTTCTATTTTCTGCTCTCTGAGTGCAGCAGAAATAGTTGGAAAATAGGTTTCCTCATTAGATGCTTTAAACATTAAATAAGAATAGTACTTTCGGAGCTAAGAGCACAAACTTTGATGGGGGGCAGTAACTTTTCAATGCACTATGTGTGTGAATTCTTTGTTTCACGGAAAAAAAGGACTGTACTTAGAATTTAATTAAAACCAAGATTGATATAGATCCTTGTTGGAAGGGGTTGGATTAAGTGGCTGTCAGTCTTCTCTGCTGTCCAATTTAAAATTTGTTCTAGTTTTAGTCTCACTTTTTATTTCCAGTATTAAATAAATATGGGCTGCACGGTGGCACAGTGGTTAGCGCTGTTGCCTTGCAGCAAGAAGGTCACCTGTTCAAACCCTGGTTCGATTAAGGTGGGCTTCTCTGTGTGGAGTTTGCATGTCCTCCCAGTGCATGCTCATCAGATCAGCCGATGATTTGAAATTGTCCATGGGTGTGAGTGTGTGTGGTGGCTTGTCTTTCTCTGAGTGTGATGGCGACCAGTCCAGGGTGCAGGTACATTGGATTCTGAAGTGAAAGGCTGAGGTTTAAAGAAAAGGTTGCAGATCACTTAACAGTGCGTCACTGCCTCGCATATAAATTCAAGTTGTATATTTCCTGTGAAGATGAGGATTGTGAGTGAGCATTAAAGACAAAAAGCTTTAACTTTGATAAGTATACAGGAAATGTAACCGTACCTTTTTTTCTTCATGCCTTGTTATTATCTGACAGCAGACACAAATATTTGTTGTATTAGGTCAATACATTTTGGCCGAATGACACACATGGCGTGTGGTAATGGTATGAAACAAACACCCTGGTATGGAAATCAAGCTTTTACTGTTCTGATGTTTCTATGATACATTTTTGAAGACGATCTCCTATAAGTTATCAGGGCTTATCATGTTAGCCTAACCTGCGAATTCGATAGCAGAAACCAACACTTATCTACCATATGAATTTGAAATATGCAAGTTTACAGTAGTTATATTCGTGCCAATTAATGTTTCAGCTTTTGTTCCAAGATCAAGCTGTCAGCTGTGTCAAAAGCCAGCTATATCTGACAGGACAATTACAGAGGCATGTCCTTTGTCCAGAGAGATTAGGGCATTGTTCCTGGTACAAGGGTTTGCTTTCCAGAAAAAAGATTTAATTATAGACACTTCAGGTGACTTTGGTTGAGGTGAGCAGTTAGAATAGGATAATTGTTGAGACATTTGAATCATTGAAAAAACGTTCAGGAAGGTCGATGTAAGAAAATCAGCTATATTATTTTTGGTCTGTTCAGTACTGAAGTCCTTTCACCGTCACAAATGCCATGATCCTGTTGGGGCTGATGCAGATTGTCTGCCCTCAAAGGCTACTTTACCGAACAGTTCTGGGGGTTTTTGGCAATGATGTCAAGTTGATATGTGGAGTGTGCATTATACTAACAGAGTTGTCGCCAATGGCCTTTTGGTCCTTCTTACAGACTAAATCCCACTTGTTCAAAATGAGGGCATTATGCTGGAAGCCATCACTGAACTTTAACTCCAGCTAGTGGCAGGTAGGAGCACCACAGCTTGTTCACCTTAGCTTAGCTTGCACATCCTCAATTGCCAGCATGCTCTTAGTCACTTTGTAGTGCGGGCAATGTTTTAGGCACATGTACAGGCCTTGCTGCTGTTGCCTGGATTGCAGGACAGGACTCTGGGCCCTGTAAGTAATGTTTTGGAAAGTCCAAACCAAGGTCAGTTTTTGGCACATTGTATATATTTGATACAGTCTGGTACGGTTTCACACTGTCATTATTGCAAACAGACTAACAGACATAGTGCATCAAACCTACATGTTATTGTCATCAGCTATGTCTCTGAAGTTTACGATGATTGGTCATTTTGCTGGTAGGCATCCAATGTCAGCACGTTGAATAACATGCAGCTTAAATGTTGTCAACAGTGAATGAAATACTCATTCCCACCTTCATACTATTGTTGATTTTGTATCACCAGGAGTGAAACTTGAAGATCTGGACATAAGTCTAGTCTGAGTATTAAGTATTTTGCCACCTTCTCTCCCCATGTGCTCCCGCAGCTCATTTTGTTTTGGTGTTGGATTTACCTTTTCTGCTAGTCCTATTGTAATTTCCTGTCATTGGTACATAGGTTCGAACCTTTCAAAATAATGCTTTCACACTGGACATGAACCAGATGAAGCCCAAATGATGTTGGTGCGAAACCCCCCTTAGATTTTATCAAAGTGCAATAGGGAGAGGATGAATGGCTATTTTGAGGCTAAAGGATTGTTGGCTTGTTAAACCAGGGTTTTGACCAATCAGAATTATTCAGTACAGTCAGGTAATGATGGAACTGAAGGAACGGATACCAGAGGTTCAGATTCACACTGCTGTTCACTGGCAGGTGGAAACATGGACCAAACTTTCTTCATTTTTTGAATAAATCCAGGGTTTAGCCAGGAATGAGCAGATGGGGTTTAACACTTACAACCCATAAATAGTAACGTCTATGGCATGTTTTAGGTCTGAGTAGATTAATGTTTTAGTTTTTAGAGGGTTTAGAAAAGGGAGAAAACACTCTTAAAGTTCCTTCCTGAAAATGTGGCCTTAATCCAGCTTTTCACAGATTTAGAATAGAAAAAGCAACACACATAAAGCTGAATTTGGTGAAGCAGTGAGCTTTACATGACAACTGACTGTCAGTTTGCTTGAGTTTCATGACACAAGTTGACTTCGATATAGTTAGAGCCGTCACCCACCATCCGTGTTTGTCCTGTCAGATCAGCTGGTGAAACTCTGTGTGAGAAACAGTGCTGTTTGATTCAGGTTATTGCTCAGCGGTTCTGTGGCTGTAATCATAAAGATGGACATGGTTCTGTGCCAATGTTTGTACTTCTACCAGGTAAACCACAGAATAACTTATAAGCTGTCTCTCATTTCAGCCAAAGTGCGCAGCAGGCTGCAAGTGGAAGATATGCTCAGCGACGCTAACAATGTTGCAGAGCCATTTTATGAAAACTTAAAAGCAAAAATGTTTCCCACATGCTGACAAGTGTCTGTTAAAGAAAAATAAACAGCCAACATTCAAAATGTCAGAGTGTCCATTTAAGGGAGCACCACGCTGTTATGCGCTTAGTTGTTCGGGTCCGGTTCAGCGCTGGTAGGAGGTAAATCTAAATAGCCGCTCGGCTTGTTAGAGTTGGAGAAGTTAGATGAGGCGTTGGCGATGCTCCGTAGAGCCAAACATGGGCTCATTACAGCAAAGCTTGGATGGACAAACAGCTGGATGCATCTCCCTCTCCCCCTGTTTCTGCGTCTCTCCATTTCTCTTACCGACTCTCTATTCATCCTCTCGTCTCTCTTCGGTCCTCCCATATGTCTGAAGTGTCACGGTCTGCTGACTTCCTCTCCTCTCCCCTCTTCTCTCTTCTCCTTCTGCTCTCTGTATTTTGCAAGTTGTGTGAGTCGGATCACATGAGCGACATGTATGTTTGTCTCTGTCAGAGTTATCTCTTATCATGCGTGCTTTAGGGCTCTGGGGCATGTGTTGTGTGTTTGTATGATCTCAAGTTACCCTGAAGGATCTGTTGTCGGAGCTTGTAAGTGATCTGAAGAATGAAACTGATCTTCAACTTTGTTCAGTTCATCTTGCTCTCATGTCTTGTGTGTAGTCCTGCTCTCATTAAAGACACAGAGACACTGTGCAGCATGTTCCGGAGAGATCTCGGGTTTTAATTTTCTTAAAAGATTTGTACTGAACACACGCATTTAGGATATTTGATCAAAATGACAAAGTTGGAAAATGCTGTGCTTGACAAAGTTATCAGACCACCTGTCATATAAATGAGAAAACCCTCCAGCATCATGAAGTGCTTTGAGTCAGTGTCTTTTTTTCTCAGTGAGTTCCCCAAGCTTCACCATTATGAACGTTGAGGACAAGTGAGGAGCTTTAGACCGTGTAACAAGAAGTGCATGGTAACAAGAAGTTGGTACTTCAATACAATGCCAACGAATAACGGGAATCAAACACACACACACACACACACACACACACACACTCAGCCCTAGCAGCAGGTGCCAGGCAATGTGTCAATACCGTCCTTCTTGTTGCCAGAATAATTCCAGATAACTGTGGCACCAAGTCTTGTCTCTTAGTGATTCTCCATTTTTCTATGCTCATTTTCCAATGTTGTTATCAGCAACCCACTCCATGTGCAGGGCTGTGGTCTGCTTCAGCGAACTGATTAAGAATGAATGTGACTGGTGGATCGCTGGCTGCAGTTGGTAACAGATACCTTTGAAATTAGAAGAAAGCATATTGAGTTCATTGCTTCATACTTTGCAGGACCTGCAAGGTGACCATTACAATCGGCAGATTTAACATGACACTCAAATGACATATGCAGCACTAATATTGATATCAATGAAGTGTTGGTGCTTGAATCATGGAGGTTTGTTGCTGTTACTAGTGGAAACTATGGGCACAGTAAACGTCTCCTCTGGTGTATGTTAAACTGTGACTCACTGCTCTGCTCTGAGGGTCAGTGCACGCACAGCGCTGAAATATGGAGTGCACTGCACAGAGAGCCAAGAGTCAAAAAACCATAGTGAACAGAGGCGATGAACAAACATCTAAAACATTTTTTAATGACACGTGACGCAAGTTGATAGGGGACCCTGCCATGTAACTATGTAACAAAAGGCGCAACTGGAGTGGGCCGAGGGCAATGAGAGCTGAGTAACCTGCAGAGGAGCATGTGCTAAGGGAATAATATGAGAAACGTCAGTATAACATTGGTCTGAAAGTCCATACTGTCATGAAACAGGCCGATCACTCAGCACTACACCCTTTGAAAATAGGCTAGAAAAATCTGCGTCTGAAACAAATGGGTGATATCATGGAGATTAGGAGACCAATCAATAGTAAAACAAAAAAGAAAATTCAAGATTAAAAGGTAAATTTAACTGATTATGTGGGATCATTTGGTCAGAAAAATAGTCATAGTGCGTTCATTTGGTAGTTTTGAAGGGGCTATTTTACATACACAAGCTTGTGTGAGTTTTATTGATTCCAAGTTGTTCATGAACCTGATGAGAATGCCATGCAAAGCTGCACAACCAACAAATGCCTAAATCATGTGCAAGGACTGAAAAAAAGTTGCACTGGCTGTGCACACTGGCTGTGCACGCACTTTTCACACACTTTGCACACCTACACCGTGCATCTATGGCTTTAGGCGAGCCTTCTAGGCAGGATTTTGCTTTTGACCTTGACCAACGCATGAGAGGATCTGGGGATGCAGTGCTTTTTTAGAGATGAGCACTGTGTGTGTGTGTATGTGTGTGTGTATGTGTGAGAGAGAGAGTGTGTGTGTTTATGTGTGTGTAATTATCCTTATGAGGGCCGCAGATGAATATGGTGGTAGCAGAAAGCCCAGGAGATGTGAGGATGGCGAACAGCACACACACTCGCACACAAAGGAACACACACATGATGGGATCTGTCCATCCTTTTTTGTCTCCACAGGGGAGGCAGGCTGGAGCAGGGCCTACTTACACTGGCTCTCATGTGGGTTAAATGTGTGTGTGTGTGTGTATTATTGTGTCTAGATATATGCATCTGTTTGTGTGTGTGAGTGTGTGTGTTTGGGTGCCATTGTGTCGGTATGCAGTTATTGGATTTCATTTGCCACATTCCTCTCTTTGTTGCTGTTGAATCTACAGGGTAATGGATTTATTAAGTTTGTCTGGCAGGCATGCGTGTGTGTGTGAGTGTGTGTGCGAGCGCATCCACATAAAGACGTACATATTGTGTTTGTGCTTGTGTGTGATAGTTTCTTCATCTGTGCTATGTGTACTTTGTGAGATGTTGGTTTTGTGTGTATTTGTGAACCCATTAGTGTATGTTTGCTTGAGTCCCTGTGTTGTGTACTGTGTGTGTGTGTGTGTGTGTGTGTCCCAGGTTCTCTTGTCCGCTGAGATCAGATGAAAGGAAAGAGGCCTGTGACTGATCCACTCATTCTGAACAGGGGAATTCGACCTCCCCTCCCTCTCTCTCCCTCACCCTCTTTGTGTCTCTCTACCTCCCTCCCTCACCCCATCTTTCCCTCTTACTGTCATTCTCTCCAAGTGTCTCTCTCCCCCATCTCTCTCCATCTCCCCTTTTCATTCTCTTTCTCTCTGAGCATGTGACCCACTTTTACCACCCACATCTCTCTCTCCCTCTTTCCCTCTCTCCCAAAGTCCCATCTGAAGACAGTCTATCGAGAGTAAACCAGGGGACACAGAAAGAGAGACAGAGAACAAAAAGAGAAGCAGAGTTGTCTGTATTCTGCTCACACATACAGTAACAGCCTTTGCAAATCACTGTTAGCAGACTGCACATCACTTTGTAAAGGCAGTTTGTCCTCAGCAGAAAACTCTGGGTGTTACAAATAAAAGGTAAAATACCAAAAAGGTGTGGTCAGGGGGCTGGGCTTAACCTTGAAGATTTTCGCTGACTTTCTGTTCACATGCTTAAACTTTCTCCAGATTCTGTTGGTAAATTGTGGCGCATGTGCTCCCCAGATCTTTTCATACCAAATAACATTATTTTCTGCAGAGTTGTCATCAGACAACAGCTGTTGGCTCCAATGATCTCATTCTGGATGATGTTCTCATCCTTTGGCTCCCTGTGCAGACAGTTTCCTGCAAACGAGGAAAGCTTTTTGAGGAAAAAAAAAAAATCCAAGCATTACTTTGACTTCATCGGTCTATAAATAGGAACTACGGTGGTGTCTCTTAACTGCTTCCAGTACTAAAAGTCCTGATTATCATTTTCAGAGAATGTGCTGAACTGAAAGTAGCTTCAATTCAGAAGTCATGGATGAAAATGGAAAAAAAAAAAGAGGCAGAAGAGTGACATACCATCGCCTTAGAAACTGTCCTGCAGCATCATGGGAAAGTATGAATGAGTATATTGAAAGTATAATGGATCTGAAGGATTTTTTCGAAAATTTACAGAAAATCATCCATTTGCTCTGGCTAAGGAAAGGAAAAGAAAAAAAGAAACTGCCACCTTAAAGGGCTTGTTCACAAAAACGTATCAGGATATTTACAGGAAATTTAGGCAGGGGGGGTAAAAAAAAAAAGAAAGCCAGTTCTTTCTGAGTCCACTTGGGGGCAGCTGCAACAAACAAGGAGACTCTAATAAGTCTAATCTTTAATTTCTCTTTTTATGTGTTGTTATATGTTATTTTTTATCCACTTTTTATAATTCATCTACTTAGTTCATTTTAAGGGAGATGCTTTTCTTCTAACATGTACAAAGAGCGAAGCTGCAGACAGTACAGCTGGGTGCCATGCACAACTTCCATGATACCAAAACTGACTTGATTATATGATTAAGTTTAATTTGTCAAATGGGTTCTATGTAAATGTGTTAGGATGGTTGAAAACAATAATTCTAGGGTCAACTAAGTTGAACTCAATATCACTGCTTTCAACTAACTTGATGTGTTTTAATGGAACAGAAGAACTTTGATTTAAGTCAATTTTTTGTTTTTGAAGGGCAGTGTTTTAAAAACGTCATTTATACAACCGAATGTGGATTGCAGTGCTGAGGTTTTCTCGTTCATCTTACGGGTAAATATTGTGAAAACAAATACGATTTCTTGTCAGTATCCTGACATTGTTGCTGTAGATGTAAACTAGAGGCAGAGAAAATTTCTGTCATGCTGGCGAGTTTGCTGGAGATGCCTGGGATACGATGCAGATGTTAATTTTATCTTTTGCCAGATCCGCTGATCAATGCTGACGTATGCAGACAAGTAAGTTGAGTGTAGAAAAGGCATGGTATTTGTTTGACGGAGTGAATTATTAGTCTCTTATAATATGTGACTCAATCAGGAGATCTGCCCTGTTGGTCAGTGACAAATTGACCTTAATGTCAACCCCTGATAGAGCACAGGTCTGGTGAATTGTAGTGTTTGTTGTTGGAAATAACAACCCATTTGAAAGCGTTAATACTGCACCTACCAACTGTGGCTAACATGGAACGATAATAACCGAATCAGGAAAGAAATATTTGGTTCTGACTGGTTCAAGAACATAAATTTTGGGGTAGAGCCCAAACTGAAATGTTAAAATATGGTTTTCTGATCAGATTGGGGGGGGGGATGTATTTCAAAGCCCTGGTTAAAGCATATAGAGGAATGCTCACCTGGGCTCAAAAGACTCTTGCAAATGATGTTGTCTCAAAAAACATGGAAAACCTGTCCTGCTGCCCCTCAAAAAATACTCAGACTTTCTGTGTCCTGCCTGATACAGCTTCCATGAAAAACATACCCAGACATTTTTGTCTGTAATGTTGTGCCAAAAATAGAGAAGTAGTTTCAGGCACTTGGTTTACTTTACTTTTGAATATTATTTTTGTTGAAGTCTTTCACCCATTTTTCAGATTTTGCTAACTATTCTGCTGTAAATTTTAGACAGAGAAAAGACGTACTGTATTTCTGTTTCCATCTAACAGAGGTTGAAGGTTGATTTATGTGACTCATAAATTGGTCCCATGGTCATGCTGCTCATTAAAGTCTATTTGCCCACATTCTGTCACATGAATTTGGATTTTAATTATCTGTTTGCTCATTGGTTTAGCTCACAGTGCTCGTATTTTACATATTTGAACATGCTTCACTCGCTCGCCCAATTTTCTTGTTCCTGAAAAACAGCAGCGTGAGGTAAGGGGGTCTTCTTTCCATATTCCCTCTTCATTTGTCCATTAGTATTCAGGATGTGTTGTCTGCCTGCTCGCTGGCCGCCACTCATTCCCCAGACAGCGAATCAGCCGGCGTTGATTAATTTCAGCCTATTAGCACCCCTCGTTCCCCTCCCCTGGCTCCGCCCAGGTTAAATCCCCGTGCATACTGGCGTGCACGCTCGCAGGCGGGGGGTGCTGCTGGGTGAGCGATGGCAGAGAGGTTGCCAGGGAGCCAGTTGTTGTCAGGATGATATTAATGAGTGTGCTGCTCCGGCCCAAAGAGTGTATGAAGATGTGTGTGTGTGTGTGTGTACCTGTGAGTTTGTGTTTGTATCTAAACATACATCTCAAATTTTGGTCTTAGTTTGCCAACTCAAGGTGTGTGTGTCTTTGTTTGTGTGCAGGAAATGACAGTTTAGTGCTGCTGAGTGTGTTTGTGCATTCTCCAATCATATGTCCGTCCATACATCTGTGTTTGTCAAGGCTGTTTTTGTGTCTTTCTGTAGTTGTGTGTGATATCCAGCAATGCCATGGCCTGAGGGACAAAGGCTTGTGTGCATGTGTGTGTATGTGTTAAAGACAGGGAGAGAAAGTATGTGTGTGTGTGCGCTCTGCGGAGGCCTGTCCTAGTTTCCTTCCCCTCACCAGGGAGCCAGAGGATCCAAGGACTGACGCACATCACCTGACAGCCGCCCCACTGCTCCACGGCCCTGCACCATGTGTGTATGTGTGTGTAAGTGTAGGTGTGTGTGTGTGTGTTTGTGACTGAGATGGAGTGTCTGAATTTGTGCATGTGTCAGAGGATGTGTGTACGTGTAATAGAGAGATGTGAGAATGTGTTAGGAAATCCATCAGTTGTATCATCATTCTGTGTGTGGAGGAGCAGAAAAATGTTGATGTGTGTGTGTGAGTGTGTGTGTACAGTGTTTGTATTCTGAGTGTGTGTTGCTGCAGATGACATGAGAGTGCAAGAGTGAATTTTGTTGTACTGATCCCTTGAGGTGTGTAAGTGTGTGTGTGTGTATCCGTGCATGAGTGTGTGTGTGTGTGTGTACCTTAGGGCAGAGTGGAGGAAATGGTGTCACTTGAAGCTGGGAGACAACAGAGCCAACTGTGCTCTATTTAACCTGAGTGTGGACTGAGGCTGTGTGGACTGAAAACATATTACCTGAACTGTATTGTGTAAACATGATGAGTTATTCCAGTGGACCTGAGCCTGTCAAGATCAGAGCTGCCACAGGAAACACTTTCATGACTCTGTCTGACTGTTTGTTGCTTTAGGACCTGCGGTGTAAATAATGGTTCACATTGAATTGCTTCCAAGAAAGCTGTAAATATGACTTTTATCATGTCTATGGGCTCAAGACAGAGGTGAACCTTTGTTTTTGTTTTTTTTCTAATGTCAGACATTAAGTAATAATAAGTAAGAGTAGCTTACAGGAGCGGTTCCCAAAGTGGGGGTTGTAAAACACTGTTAGGGGAAGGCAAGATAACCCAAAATCAAACGAGGACTAAAGCAGGATAGCAACTGTATCATTGGTGTCACATTTACATAGGAAAAAGCCATATGTGCACATCAGTAGTCTAATTTTGAACTGATTAGCTAAACTATGGGTTTAATTCACTTATGTCTCTCTTTTTTTTTTTTTTTAATATTTCTGAATCCAATTGAGTTATCTGTGACTATCTTTCCAACTCTTATTTCTCTAAACATAGCCTCAAACAAGCAGACATGCACTGATGGCAGAGTGTTCAAAATCTTTTCAAAGAAGCTCACACTCTATTTTGTAAAAAAAATACGAAAGGACCAGCTGTGTCCACCTGCATTATTTATCTCAAACAAAAAAATGACAAAAGACCGCTCAGTTTAAGAACACATGTTTCTATTCATTTAACTTCTCACTGTTGTTTTTTCCATCTCACTACTCCACATCTTTGGACTGATATCATTTTCTCTGATGTGATGTTGTCTTTTCATGATCTTTTATTGTCTTTTGATGCTATTGATATTTTTTTTAATTAGTTGTACGGTTTAATGAGTTTTACGGTTTATTGTGTCCCTGCTGTCAAACACTCACCAGCTCCATCACTTTCATAGTGCTTGTTTGCATTTCCCTGTGTCGACCTCTTGGACCTCGTGTGTTAGATCTAGTTCTTTCTTGTTCTTTCTCAAATCATTTTAGAAATCATTTGTCATTATTCAATTTTTTTTTTCTTACACAACTCGGTGTCCTCAGTGTTTAGTGATTTTGCTGAGTGACTGACTTTTCCTTCCTTGCTTTGTCACTCAAAGCACTTTGTAAACATTTGCTTCTAAAGGGGCCATAAAAGTTCACATGAAACTTTTTTCATTGGTTTCTCATAAATATCAGAGACTGGGTAGTGTCAGATAAATCAACCCCCTCCCTAAATCGTTTCTTGAAGCCTTATGATACCCGGTCTTTTATGTGCAAGGGGGTTTTGTTATTTATTATTATTTGTGCTTCAATGTTCAAGCCAAAGTGATGCACTCACACTTAGACCAACACAATATAAATTAACTTAAAATTACTATTTAATATCATAAATAAATTGAGTGTCATAAAAAAGATGAATACATGCAAATAAATAAACCTGGTTAACACTGAGGGATTATTATGTCTTTGTTCGCCTTATGTTGTTTAAAAAAAAACAACAAAAAAAACCTGAAATTTGGCTTTTTGTGTAGTTCAGTGAAGTAACCACTAACCAATGAATAGACCAAGACATCATCAGGCATTGATTTTTTTCCTGTCTTACCAAACAAAGCTAAGTAGAGTAGAGAGCTGCTAAAAGAAGTAAAATAAGTCATAAAACAATGATACTTAAATCTTTCCTCCTTGATAAACTGCAGAGATTTATCCAACATCCTTGAGTTTCAAAGTCAAACTCATTCACAGGCTGAACTTCTGTCTCCACTTGAATTAGCCATCTGTCTCTCCATAACTTTGATAGCATCTATTTTAAGAAGGTGAAGGGTCACATTTGATGATTCGTGAAATATCCATAATCACATATTTTAAATCTCCCGTGACAACTTCAGTCCATACCTTATGAGAGGCTGATAGCATATTCATTGTCACACAGGTCTATAGGCACACACACTCACACGCCTGTGTGCTTTATTAAAAAAACTGTCATGAATATCTTATAGGCTGCTAATACTGTGTGATATATCAGGATCTGAAGACATTAAAGTTTAAAAAGCACATTAGACTGGCAAAGAAAGGAGGATGAGGAGAAGAGGGAGAGACAAAGAACAAAAGAGAGGAACTGAAAATGCTTTGGTGATAGTTTATATTTGTTCTTTTTATGGTTTATTTCTGTAAGTGGGTCAAATTTCCTGCTTTGGCTGACAGGTCAGACCAATCGCAAAAAAGAAGAGAGACAAAGAAAGTGAGGAATTTGAAGGAGTATACATTTAAGCCCGCACTAGTCTTGAAATATCTGAAAGGTAAAAAAAAAAACTGCAGAAGAAGAGCTACAGTTCACAATGTGTGTGTTTTTAATAATTCAGCATCGCTAATCTTTGGGGCGAGGGGGATGAAGGCTTTAAGTTTGACCCTCCTGTTTCTCTCATAATACTGCTGATCTGCCAGTTCAGAGGAAGAGGAGGATTTTAAGTTAGCCCTCCTCTCTCTGTCCTTTACTTAATATCGCTGACCTATGAGTTTGGCCTTGTCCCTGCAGAGGGCTACCTCCCACCTGAAACAGCCTCAGTGTGTGTGTGTGTGTGTGTGTGTGTGTGTGTGTGTGTGTGTGTGTGTGTCTGAGCAGGGCCTGGTGCTGTGTCAGCGCTGCTGTTTCACATATGAGAGGTCTTGACCCCTCAGCCTGGAGTACACTTGTCTTCATCTGACTGATTACATATTAACAAGTTGGACACACACACACACACACACACACACACACACACACACACACACACACATGCATGGCCTTTGTGGTTAATGGTCCTTTGACCCTCAGTAAGTATTGAGGTGTTCTCTGAGCAGTGCCTCACCCACTTCATTAATACAAAACACCAAAGCCAAACAATGTCAGCTTCTTCTCTTTTTCCCTCCACAGTCGTCCTCAGCTTCACTTTATAATAAGCGACGGCCTCTATAACAACACCATGTCTGTGTTGTAATGATGCTTAAATGTTTGACATGTTTGTTCCTTGTCACGTTGTTCTGTTTCAGGTAAGCGGCTCCAGGAGTGGGTGTGTGTTATTCTGTGCCTCTTTCTTTTCATCATCAACTTCTCCTTCCTCCTTCTGCACTTCTCCACCGTTCACATCTATAAGATCATCCTCGGCATAGGTGAGTAGTAAATGTATTTGTAACGAAAAGTAATAAAGCTTCTGTCTGTATGGGTATCTCTGTAAAACTTCCTTTAACAGCAGACACAAACGACTATCCTCTATGTATATCAGTTTGAGAAAATGTCCTGAATAATTGTTCCACACCACATGAGACTTGTTATATAGTGTTTTGGTGTTTGCTTGTACATCTATTTACAACACATTTTTCCTTTTTGTTTGCCTCTTTGTCTCCGTCTGTGTTTGTGTGCCAGTCCTAGGTATAGTGACGGCAGACTTTGCTTCGGGTATGGTGCACTGGGGGGCAGATACATGGGGATCTGTGGACATCCCTGTTATTGGCAAGGTGAGCGTGCATACGTATATTATATATACATGAAAGAACACAGACAGGCTACACTAAACAACAAATGATATGGTTGGAATAATGTGGTTTTAATTAGCTTTACAAAGTAAAGTAAAGCATCACATTCCTCATGTTCAACTAAAATCACTTTTTACTGCAGCTGAACAGACTGATAACAGGCCCAGAAACAACATACACAGTTTCTGTTCAGAGGGTGCTATACTCAAGAGGATTTACTCTCGTATGAAATTCATTTATTCATTTCTGGTTGTGTAAAATGAGACAAGCATGTTACTTGATTTGATGTTGCTTTTTTAACTTTTCGATGTATCCCGAACCTTAGACTTAATTGTCAGGAAGTGAGCTAACACTTCTTCATATTACACCAATTTTGCTTCGTAGACCTCTTATCCTAGAATCGCCTCTGGAACAAAACTCCAGTGGAGCTTGATAAAATATTGTACTCTTTCATACTTCTTTTTTGCAGCCATTACTGTTCACAAACAGTAAAGGAGTTACAGAGAAGCAATGATTTCCTACTCGGTGACTGAATTTTGATTTTGTCACCTTGAATCTTTTAGACGAAGCTCATTTGCTTCTGTACTGTCCAGTAAATATCTTACTTTAGAGGGCCCGAAAAAATCGTGTTGACTGCGTGTGCTGCTTCAAAACCCCCAGCCTTATAAGTTACAATAAATAAGTCATTAATTTGTCCCGCTGATTAACGTGTTCCTTGCAAACTAAGTGTCCTGTCTCTCCTGAGGCCTTGTTACCATGGCAGTACGTTGGTAGCACCTTTCCCCCTGAGTCTCAGGACTGCCATAGTGACCTGGAAACTAAATGTCACAGACACACAGAGGGACATCCCTGTACACAGTTACGTCTGTGATCCCCACTACACACGCCCACACACACACACACACACACACACACACACACACACAAAGCTTCTGCTGTGGTTGGCCTCACCTTGAACCTCCACAAACTGTCCCACGCACCTTTACATATGCAAATATAGTATGTTCATTTGCACATAAATTTAATTTTGACATTAAAAAAAGTCATTGTCATTATTACACACACACACACACACAGTCACACATATGCAGGTTTTTGCTCCGTCCTCCACTGCCAATTAGAGTTAAGGTAATCCTCATTTTAGCCAATTAAAGTCAGTGTGATCAGGTGCAGTTTGCTGATTGGTTTATGAGGACATAACTGTGATTGATGAGAAGAGAGTTCACTCTGTGTGTGTGTGTGTGTGTGTGTGTGTGTGTGTGTGTGTGTGTGTGTGAAAGAGAGAGAAAGAGAGAGAAAGATACTTAGGGTGTGTTTATTTTATGGTTGTATTTTTGTCTTAAATTACATTAGAAACCTGTCATGTGTATGTTGAGCGTATGCTTTTACATCTGTAGCATCATTGTTGCAATGGTTATTGTTACACTACAGATTTGAATTGAAGATAAAATCCTTGACACATTTTATCATCATTATAAAGCACAAAATCTGAAGAAATTGCTGAATTTTTTTTTTTTTAGATTGCTCTTGTTTGTGTAGTTATGATGTGTTTAAAATCACCTTGAGACTGAAATTATGATGATTTCTAAATGAAGGAGCATCATAACCTCTGAATTCTCTCACATTTCCTATGAGATAGTACTTCCTCACAGGGACACAACACTGTCTGCTGCATTAACATATGTTTACTGTGATAATATGAAGCTGTATCTGTCATTTTTCACTGGTTTAACAAGGTTTTTCTCTCAGGCTGTCTCTCAGTCACGGCACTGCATTTGTGAACTTAATGTAGTTATTTTAAGAGAAGGATTTAGTGTCTGCATCATGTTCTTCAGATGGCAACATTTTGTGAACATGCGTTGTACCATCAGTAGACTCTGAACAATGTTTCCTGTAGCCCTCTGTCACTTTTGGTGTTGGCTGAAGGTACTTTGTGGTGTGATGTTTATTTATGATGCTATATTTGTGGGGTTCACAGTAGTTAAAGGCACTAAAGGCACGGCAGCAGCCACATATTTGCATGGTGTGTTGGACGCTGTAGGAAACCTCTAATAAAGACTTCAGCCGGAAGAGAAGAATGGACCTTTGTGGAGAACAGAGGGATGACAATAAGCAGCTTGAATATTTGTGCGTGTGTGTGTGCTGGAGACAAAAAAAACAAACCCATGGCACACACCTCAGTAGGGTTTTTAAGGCTGTGTGAGTTTTGAGGCTGAGAATAAAGAGGGCCTGTGCTCCCAGTTAGAGTTAGTTTGAATATCAAAGACCAGCCCGATGGAGAACACCTAAGGCTAATAGCAGTTGCCGTTATGGAGGAAGCATTTGAAGGCAGTGTACTTCTTTATTTGTTTGTTCTGTTATTTTTTTGTAATACTGTCAGTGTGGAAATTTGCATGTTTTGGTTGGTCCCATGCTTCTTTTATTACTATATCTAATTTAAAGCATGGAAACTACTGAATTTTCAGCACCATGAAGACGCTTCAGTGCACACAGACATGTGGTGTGAACATGTGGACTTTACATCTATAACTTCACAAAAAGAGAAACCTTAGAGTCACAGGAGCCTGTTGCTGTAGTATCATAAGTAATATTTCCAGGAAAGCAACAGAGCAGAAGCAACTCTCAGATTTATTGCTCAACACAGTCAATATAATATGCAGGATTAGAGTAAAATTTAATCGCTAAGGTCACAAAAAGAGCTTAAATCACCATATGTCTCTAATTTGATTCTTCAGAAATAATGTAACTGGGAGCATAAGTAATTAAAAGTGAGTCAAATCGTTTCAAAAAACAAGAAAGCTGTAATTGAAAGCAGTTTTTTCCTCTTCTTCTTCTCTTTTTATTTTTTATTTTTTACAGATTATGTAGTGTTGTTACTATTGCATAATTCACGTCATGATGCAAATCTTCATTACATAACCTCATTGGACCAGAAAGACCAAAAATAAACCACCTCAACATCCCTGCTTTACAGAAGGTTTTTACTCTAATTTGTGATGACAACCTGCTCTCCAACAGCTCGGAAAAAACAGGTTTATGTTTGTTTTTGATGCAGCAGCTAATTCTTTTCCTTAAAGTGTAAAATACAAAAATCTCTCAGTTAATGAAGAAAAGCTGCACTGATTTTAATAATAACTCTATTTGTAATTTCACAAGTCAAACGATGTGTTCGTAGCACTTTTGCCTGTTTTTGGACAAATTGTAGATCATAGTTATTCTTGTACTATATTACTCAGTAATTCGACATTTATGTTGATGGAAAATTGAAAAAAATCATGTAAACCCTCTGAATATAAGGAGGCTGATAATTTTTCTGTATTATTTGTTTCGTCATCATGCTTGAAAAGTAAAATCCTTGTTATAATCAACACTTGCATTGAAGAATGTATTCCTCCACCCCAAAGTTTCAAGGAATACTCTGATACCCTGCACTGCCAATGTGCTTTGTTAGAAATTATATAATGATGCTTTCTTTGATTTACATATTTTTTTTGCTCCCCAGTACTTAACAGCTACACTATCTTAAAGTGCATTACATTCTCCCAGAAGTGTTTAGACGTAGTCCTTAGCGAGGCTCTGGGCTGTGCTGCTTTTTGTCGTCATCATGTCGTTGAGCTTTAATTGACTCAACAAGGATTTAGCGGTCCCCTAATGGCACCACTTTGAGGACAAAGTCACGCTCATTAGTTCCCAATGATGCTGGATTCACAATGAAATTTGCCAGATGTGCTTTCACTTATGGGGGATTTTTTAAGATCCTTCTTCTCTGATAGTTTCTCTTCTGCATCTGCTTTTATACTTCACTCATTCTGCCTTCAACCATTCTTTCTCTATCTTTAAACAGAATTCTTACAACTTTAAATAAACATTACTCAAAATGCTTCTCCCAAAGTAAAGCTAACAAAATGACTTGCAGCTCATACCCCAAGGCCAGATAGGAAACAGGGGTGTGACAGAAAATTGAAAAAAGTAGAGTTATAGATATTTGGTTGAAAAGAGAGAGAAAAAAGAGAGACAGAAAGTGAGATGAAAATACAGTAGAAAGGTTGGGGTGAGGGGACAAGAAAAAAGAAGGGGGTGGAGGGGGTGTATCTGTGCAGCCAGTGGGGCAGCGCTGGTTGCTGGGGTGATGGGCGATGTGAGCTGGTGATTAATGGACTTCGTACGAGGTGGGCCGTTAAACGGTGTGGGATTAGAGGACACACAGCGACCAGTGGCCCACCGTTAACTGGGAGCGCTGATGCCGCCCCGCTCGGCACGACCTCCACGGCTTAGCCGAGCTTTCATCTGGCTGAGGGCTGTGGCGAGGAGAGGGGGGTGAAAAGATGGTAGAGGTGGGAGAGAGGCAGAAGAGAACGGAGATGGGTACATAATTGTGCAGATATCGACAGATAGTTCCTCTGTTTGCTGTGGCACCTACCAACTATGTTCACTGGCAGGCGTGCGTGTTTGGTTCGAACAGCTATCGCTACAATAATGAGTTTTCATGCTGATGCCTCCAAAGATACACACACACTTACACACACAGATGCATAGATGCACACCATGGAAATAGAGATGCAAACCTTCTTTTTCTGCCTTTTCCACTGAGGGAAATAAATTACCTTTATCCTGTGTGTGCATGTGTGTGCATGCTTCTTTTTGTCCTCTTTTGTGCTTCTGAGATTCAGATTCAGTCTTTCATTTGAGACCCCCATGCTCTCACAGACAGGTGTCTGCCTCTGCACAGTGCAGGTGGGGTTTGTGGGCGAGTGTGGGTGTGTATGTGTGTGTCTGAGGCTCACATTTTTCAGTTTTTGGGGGGCGTCCATGGGTCATTTATGCTTATGAGTGTGTTTGCGCGAGCCAACTGCTGTTCTGTGGTTTATTAGGATGCTGGATATGAGCTTTGGGGTTGCGCATGATGCTCAGCACCGCTGAGTTGTGATGTGTGTGTGTTGTGTGTGTGTGTGTGTGTTCGTGTGTGTACGCATTTGATCTGCATTTGTGTAAAAACTATAAACAATGCTTTTCACTGTCTGTTTCGTGTTCTGATTTAGAGTGACTGCGACTCTCAGAGCATTATTTCCTTTTATTTGTTGATAAAATTTTAAATCACATCATTTCCATTTAGTGAAATACTGGATATGTTTGACTGAGGAAGCGAACAGGCAGGAAATTGTGATTTCCTGTCCATTTAGATTGTTGCATTATGCTTCAACTACCATATCAATTCTGATTTCAGATGTGTATATGGTATCCTAATTTCTGGCTGTAATATTAAGCTTATGTATTCATGAATAAACTTCACTGCTTTAAACTGATGAGTTTTATCACAGAAAGTACAGCTTTGATATTTCCTATAAAATGAGTGTGGTAAGGGTTATGTGGCTGTTTTATGGATATTTGAATAAACCAAATAACCATGAATTTGTGCGCTCAATATATTCTTTCTTTCTCCTTTCATCTTCTCTGCAGGCGTTTATCCGTCCTTTCAGGGAGCACCACATTGACCCAACTGCCATCACTCGCCATGATTTCATTGAAACAAATGGCGACAACTGTATGATCCCCATCCTACCACTAGCCTACATGGCCTACAAGTTCCTCACATACACACCAGGTAACTCACACACTTTCATGCACACATTCGATTCCATTCCCTACACCCTGCAACACGTAAGCATGTGCATATATGAAATGGGAATATACCCATAGCGCTTTGGCTTTGGAGTTGAATTGTTAGAGTCAACACCAATACAGATAATAAGTTCATGAGTCCGATACCAATAATTGGAACTAATATGCATTTACAATAAAAATGAAAAACTGTTTTTTTGAATAAGACATTTTTATTTACACAAATTGCAACACGAACAGTGTGTAAATCCCAGTGGCAAATGTTGAATGTGAAACGTGCATCAACTTGTACTGGAGTAAACACTTAACCAGTTACAGTGATGGTACAAGTATGTTTCAAAGTTATGTGGCCAATCATATACTTAAATCTTTTTCTATATCCACAGTTGTGTCTAAAAGTTTTCACCCCCTCCAGCAGATTTTTCTGATTATTTTTTACCTTTTCTCAGAAAATATGAATGATAAAACGAAAACCTTTCTGTCACCTATGGTTAAAGGTTGGTTGAAGACCTTTATTAACAAACAACTGTTTTTACTCTTTTTAAACCATAATGACAACAGAAACTTCAAAATTGACCCTGTTCATTTTTTTTACACACACACTGATTACAAGCAAATAGATCACAGGTGAGGATGGTTACCTTTAGTAGACATTCAAACACATTTGTGTTAACTTTTGTGCATTTATCAGGCCAAAACCACCAGAGTTGTGTAAACTACTTAACAGGGTCATTTTTGAAGTTTCTGTTGTGATTATGATTTAAAAAGAGTAAACTGGTTTTTTTTCAATCAATGTCTTCACCCAACCACTAACCATTAGTGATATATATATATATATATATATATATATATATATATATATATATATATATATAGTGAGGCAAAGTAATGAGCGAGTAGACCCAAAGAAAAGACACCTGCAGAGGAGTCAAAGTATTCCACTTTATAAATGCTGGACTTAGTCCACACATCTAGTCAATCTTAAACAATTTAAAAAAACTTCCTCAGATTATTAGCCAAACATTGGTTTATAACACAAAAAAGTGAGGAAAAAGAGGGTTAATATTTGTTCTGATCAGTGTGTAAATCACCGTACCATAGCTCTGACATTTGTGCTCTCTGTGAAAAAAACATTCTCTGCACATTTTAACACCTGTGAGTGAGACGCTGAGGGTTACAACACCTGCAAAGCTTCATGCCATCCCCTGAGATTCTTCCTGCGCTGTGCAGACACTCTAACAAAGCAGAAGGGATTGATACTGCAGCGACACAAAAGTTATTCCTCATTGGTTTCTCACGGCCAAGCTTACCTCAGTATATACAGCAGCTGCAGTGGGAATGTCAGGACTCAAGAAGGTTAACCTCAGAGTCTTTCAAACTGTTGCAGTGACTTAGAGCTTAAAGGTACCAGAGGTAGCGCGACTGGGAGAAGTGTTGTCCACTTATGGTGGAAAGTCATGGGGCAGTGTTGCTGGCAATCATGTGCGCTGACCTTATGAGTATGGGGCAGGATGGGAGGGACAGGGGGAGGGAGATCAGCGGGTGAGGCAGAGCAACCTTTCATTAAGGCGGTGACATCCCCACCTGTCATGTCTGCACTTCAACTTTAGCTGTGAGGTCACTGATCAGTAAGAAGGAGGGAGCAGGAGGTGTTTACAGCAGTCAGACGAGTCAAAGGATATATCAGCTGTGATTTTACAGGGATTTCTGTTGTGCTTTGTGGACTGCCATTGATGTAAAATATAGTAAATTCCTGTATTTTTTCATCAAGATCATCATCACTTGTTGACCTTTTTAAGAATTTTTTTGTAACATTCATCTAAGTGTTCTCTCCTTTTATTTCAACTCTCCACAGCCACAGAAATGCACCTTTGGTCTCTGCTCACACATCCTCTTCTTTTGCCCTGTTTGCCATTTTTACTCTCTGACTTATTGTAAGAAAGTGTGTTCTGCAAGTCATCCAAAAACTGAAGCCATGTTTTCTGAAGGATGATTTTGTTTAACAGCTGGTGATTCCATTGTGTTGATAACATAGGAATGTGTATTATTATGATCAAAACTAAAGAGGAATGACTTTGTTAACAAAGTGAATACATTTTTACATTTACAGAGCTGAGTGAAGTACGCATATAGTGACAATTGTTACTGTTCAGCAGAAACCTTGTATCTTCAAACCTAGAACTTTCCAGGAATTCAAAATTTAAAAAAAAGTTTTTCACATACATTATTTATACCAAATGAGATCCGACAATGAACATTTTTAATATTCATGTTATATTTTACAAAGCCCACTGAAAGACACAAAGGAAAATCAAAGTTACTGATTAATAAGAAAAAATATCTTTAGAAGTAGAGTATGCAGGATTTTCTGAAAAACCTCCTCCTCTTCTTGTTTTGTTGATTTTGTTTTACTCTTTGTGTTTCTGGGCGGAGAGTGGAAGTGGCTATGGGTAATAATCAGCCAATCGCAGCATGCCCAGTGCGCAAGTGACTTTGTGGGTTGATGATAGCGAGTAGGGCTGCCCTGAGCAGCTGTGATAGCCGTAACACAAAAAGATTGATACAATATTTGCAGCATACCTCATTTACCTTCAGGAAGTCAGGTGTACAGCTCTTGAGTTTCTCTCGTGCGACACTGCAGGTGCTTTTTACAGTCTATGGTGTGTTTACAAAGCTATGACTGTTCGCCATGTTAATAGCTACAGTCGCTGGCAATGAGCATGCGCTGTCACTGGCGCGGAGCCACAGAGGAGGAACCCAGTTTGGATGTTGTGTGTAAACAAATGAACAACATTTAATGAAAATCCCTGCATACTTTGCCTTTAAATGTGAAGTTGCAAGGTTTCCTCCTTGCAGTGGGGGTGTGCAAGTCAGTAAAACAAACCAGATTTCTATATTTCCAAATGATAAAACAAAATAGTCACTTAAATATGTCAGCACAATCAACAACAGTTGGCAACAAAAACTTAACAGTTCCCTGTAAATCTTTGTCATTAGCAATACCAGTAACAATGAATTCGTTAATTCCTGTTCAAGATCAACAGATGTTAACAAGAACATTGGCATTAAAACTTTTTGAAATTCTGGCAGTCAAAGCACCATTGTAATGTCTTAGGGAGTCACTCACCAACATATCCATAAACTTTTCTTCAGAGTTTTTAAACTTTTCATGTTGTTCTGCCAAATTCTTACCCTTTACTGGAGAAGTCAAGCATTTAAAGATAACCAATCTGGATAAAAAGTGGGGTCCAAACACACTCTGAGGCATGAAAGTTGATGAAAAGTACTCTGACTGCAAATTCTGATATAAATAGAAAAGACCATGCTGAGTTTTAAGATAACAAGAAATTGAGGAGCAAAGGGAAGACTTGTAAAGGTCAGCTACTCGTTCACAGCAGGGGGCATTTAATGGGGGTGAGGGAGGGAAGATTAGAGGGGAGAGAGCAGGACTAAGGTTCACTCATAGGTGACATCCACACCTGTCATGTCACAAACCACAGGGAGTCAAGAGGTCACCAGACAGAGACAGAGAGAGGCGCAGTGACATCTACACCTGTCATGTCTGCACCATAAGAGGTCACCGCTAAGAGTTTGAGACAGAGGGTGAGAGTGCAAAGAGAAGGACGGAGGGAGAGCACGTGGGGGGTGGCGGTGGCGGAGGGGTCATGTAGTGGTAAGATGACATCTAAACCTGTCATGTCAAGCTCCTTGCGGTGTCAAACGGTCACCAGACAAAGACAGAGATAGAGACGGAGGGGGGAGCTGAAAGCCGTGAGGTGACATCCCCAGCTGTCATGTCTGCACTTGAACAGGGGTCATGAGATCGCTGTTTTGAGCAAAGAGAAGGAAGACGGTTTAAGAGGATGGAGAGAGGGTAGCTGTAAGTCACACCAAGATAAAGAACGAAGCAACAAGTAACAAGTTAGCCACAGCAGCAACATTATGAAGTATTTTCATGTATGATAGCGTGAGAGTACTTAACTGCTGCTTTGTTTATGCTCTGCTTTGTTTATCACTTGTCAGTTTAACAAACCACTGCTTTGTAAAATCCCAGCTAACATGAACAGTTATAGTTGAATGATACATTTCACTTTACAGAGCTTTCTGAGAATTAAATTGACAAGTTAAAACTTACATGCACACATAAACTAAGCATAGCGGTGCAGCTAATCTGACTGATATTCAACAAGCCTTTAGGAAAGACAGATCTCCAAGGATATGTGGCTTAGATTGAAGGCGTATTGTGACAAGTCAGGCCCTGCTGCAGGGAACAGTAATGATTCCACCTATAAGACCTGCTCAGAACAAAGAAAGCAACTCAACTGGAACTCCTAAAAAATGTTATTACTCTCCAATTTATCAGAGATGTTATTGAGTGAGAATAACTGCACACCTTATTGGGAATTTTATGCACATACTCCTGTCTTGATATGTAACAGAAATAAAAACATAAAAGAGAGGAAAAAAACTTCTTTTCACGTAGTAAATCTAAAAGTCAAAGTTATTGCTATGTAGGGGAATCTTAATTTGCATCGCATTGTTCACAAAGACCTGGAAACTGATAAACAATGTGATAAATCCTGATAAAAATAAAAAGATTTGCCCATGAATTCTTTTTCTTGGTGCATGTGCACTAAAGTGTTTGGATAAAGGTTATCAGGCACATATAAGAGATATATTCAGGTGTGTTTCAAGTAAACAAAAGCTTGAAACCTTCAATGAAATCTGAGAATTTATCATATTTTGAGTTGGTCTGAACTCTGGTTTTTAACTGAGTGATAGGACCGTATGAAAAAGTCAGAAACTTGTAAAATAAATTGGGGAGTATTGAAAAAGGGTTGACCCCCTACTTTAAGTTGGACTTTTTCTCCAGAACTCTGGAAAAAAGTCAAAATCATAAGACAAAAACGAAAAAGAAAGCAAAAAACAGCAAAAGCACTGGTCTCACCAAAAACATTTTTTACAGCTTCTTTTTTCTTCTTCTGTCACTTCCCAGCTATAAAAAGCCTCTCAAGGTGTGAAGTCATGGCCTGTATCTTGTTTTAAAGATTCATCACAATAAAATTTGATTCTCTCTTCAGCAGTGACATTCTCACTAAGGCATTTAACTCATGTTCCCTTTCCCCAACCTCTGACTCCAACTTCATTTAGATATCACCAAAAGACACAACACTTTCTGTCCACTCCTTGTGTGGATTTGCAGCAATGTTGTAGAGTTTTTAGAAGGTCAGCATTCTTTAAACATTGAAAAGAGGATACGAAGGTGATTATTGGTCACTTTGAAGATCAGTATGAGTTTGACTTATTCAAAATTTGTAAAAACAGACATGATTAGTAGAAGTCCAGTTTCTTTCGTGATGACACACAGGTGAAGAGCATCTCGCCCCTCACCGACAGCCTTAAATCTTCCCCTTGTTACCTGCAGTGTCAGAGTGCAGGGTGTCAGCTGTGTCGAACAGTGTGAGCAATGTGAAAAAAGTCAAATAAAGTGATGTCAGATTTCTGCTCTCTCTGCTTGGCCTCTCCTCCCGGTGAACAGTCTGTAATCTTTAAAAACACTGTGATACATGGTGTCATTTTCACTTTATGTCACACTGCAGATTATTTTTACCCTCTCTCCTCATCTTCCCACTTGTCTGTCTTTGTCTTCCCCTGCTGCCACTCTTCCCCATCTCTCCGTCTTCTTCCTCTTCTTTCCCCCGTTCCTCTTCCTCCCCCTCTGTCTCTTCATCTCTCCGAGGCTCCTGCCAGCATCCTCTCAGTGGGAGTACTACGCCTTCATGCTGGCCCTGTTCATTACATTAAACAGTTTGATCAATTATTCTATTAACTTTACTCTCTCTTCTTTCTTTCTTTCTTTCTTTCTTTCTTTCTTTCTTTCTTTCTTTCTTTCTTTCTTTCACTCTTGTCATTTTCCGACACCTTCAGAGGCCTTGGCGGCGTCCTATCCCTGGGACTGCTACGTCTTCGCCCTTGCCGTTTTCGTAACGTTGACTAATCAGATACATAAATGGAGCCATTCCTACTTCGGCCTGCCACGCTGGGTCACGCTGCTTCAGGACTGGCATCTGGTGTTGCCACGGAAACATCATCGAATCCACCATGTCTCACCACACGAGACGTACTACTGTATAACCACAGGTGAGAATCACGACCGTTACCTGTTCAAAGTGTAATCATGATCAGGAAGAGTGAGTCTCACTTTTGTCACCAGTATGATGATAGTAATGCTGAAATGAATATGTGTATATAAAAGAAAATTTTGTTATTGAATCAGATCAATGCACCTGGTTTATTGCCTATAAATTGAAACTTGTTTTTCAATCCATCCAAGAAGATATTATGTCACCTGCAACTAATATCTCATATATTTCTTTGAATTAAAACTGAATGTGCTGTCATGGTGTTGTATCATAGCTATGAACAAAGCTGTGTTCTTATGAGACCTCTATTCTAAAGTAAGAGCTTAAAATGTATACTATTCATATAGAATTTAAACTTAATAGTGAAACAATTAAATACAAATCTTTCACAGAATTAATCCAAGCCAAAATAAAAAAGACCATCTTAAGCCTTAGCTTCCTTAAAATCCTCAGACCTGACATTTTTATCACATTGTAAAAGGCTCTCTCTTGATCTAATTCTGCTGCTTCTTTTCAACAACCTCCAAGTTTTGTTTTTTAGTTAATTAGTGCTGCAATTACCCATTAGTACATACCGAAGCACTGGATCACATTTAGTAATTCAAGTGTAGAACATATTACATATTTGGGCCATATTCTTAGAGCTTAGGACAATTTCTTTGAAGGTGAAAAAGTCAAATGGACCATAGAAATGTTTGAGCTTTTTGCTCTGTCAATCAAGAAAAATAACTTGTCTTTATTCATGTCACCGACAGTATCAACCGTAAATGATGTCTTTATTTTTCAAGACTCACCTTGGCTCAATCAAAAAATCAGTCTTGGTTGGTTTGCAGGGGTCCAGCCAATCACAGTGACTCTGCAAACAAACATCATCTGACCCCTTCATTACATGTGTTAGAAAAAGTTGAGGAAAAAACACCATCCAAACTGCTTCTGTCTCCTTTGTGAGCAGTGGTGAGGAGTAAAGCACAGTACATTTCTGTGCTGCAGCCACCAGTTGCTACTTTTTGACTCTGCCCTGACTGATTTGTTCGGCATTGTTCTGTAAGATGCACTGAAAGGGATTCAATATGTACTCATAGAAACATTGGTGTTGTCATACCTGTGAGTCAAACATAACCAGCTGAGTAAAGCAGAGGATTTGCAGAGGCCACTGGTGGGCAACCTTGACTTTACAGGTCAAGTTTACTCAAGTATGTGTGCATGTTTGGTGTGTGGTTTGGTGCTTACTGGCATAGTTTACCACATCAGAGGGCCAAGGTTAGGATAACAAATAAAACTTATTTCATAAAATTAAATCATTAATTGACAGTTAAAGCAGAGATGAACCAGTGTTTCTTTCTCTTTTCATTGTAACAGCATGAGGACACAGAAGGATGGTGTGACTTTGGATGTTTTTCATTGTGTATCAAGTGGGCGGCCATTTTAGATCTCCATAATTGCAGCTGATGAATCCAGAATAATTTCACTTACAATCCTCAGTGGATTAGGACAAAATGGCGGTTGTGTCTGTCTTTCTGTCGGTTCCTTATAAATAACTAAGAGACAATGTTCTGTTTGCGTGCGTGTGTGTCTTTAGAGACTCAAGGCCTCCGTAACAGATACACATTCAGTATTCTGCATGCATCTGGGTGAGAGGGAGAGAGGGAGAGAGAGGAAAGAGGGAAGATACACAAGGGGGAAAGGGTTTGTACGTCACCCTGTGCCCCTGCGGACGACAGATGTGTGTGAGTAAGTTAAGGGAGGGCGCAGGGAAAGTGAGTGCTTATACACGCGCACACTCACTTACATCTGCATACTGGAGCATCTGTGTGTTTACTAGTCTTTTTGACCTCCCTTTGGTCTCTAACCTGTGTGTGTATGTGTGTGTGTGTGTATGGTGGGAGGTAGGTTGGTGGCAATACAGGGGCCCACAGGGGACGACGACGGCCCCCACTCCCCCAGCCTGCCTGCCTGGGCCAGGCTTGGATTCCACTGGGGCCCGCCTAGCTGCCTTTGTGTTCGCCACCGGCTGACAATCCCCATGTATATTTAATGCTAACCTGCTGTCTGTTCTAACAAATAGGACTTCACAGGCAGATGGGGTTGAGGACAGGAGGGGGGCGAGAGAGCGGGACGGCAGTAAGAGGATGGAGAGGAAGCAGGGATTTAGGGTAAAAAAGAAGGGATGTGTGGCAAAAGACGGACAATAAGGATGGACGAAGGGAAGGAAAGTGAAATCAAACAAGACCTCTGGCTGCCTTACTGACTTTCTGTTGAAAGAGGGTCACTGGAGGGACACACACACACACACATATGAATGGACACAAACCTGCAGCTATACCATGCATCATATACAAACACATCATGTCTGGAAGTGTGTGAGCATCAGATATGAGTAGCCTGAGTCCACACAGCCCATGTGGATGTCTCTATTTGCTTCTCGTCAGTGGGTGTTTGAGAGTGTGTGTGTGTAGGAGAGTGGGCCCATTCACTAGTGTCATTGACTGTGTGGGCTTAAAAAGTAAAACAACGTTTCAAAAGTGCTTCTCTCTCTATACAATAACACAGATTGTGTGTTTGTGTGTGTGGGTAATAGTTAAAAGGATTTTCATCTCTTATGTCAGGGGACTGCTTGGCTGCATCTTGAACATGTGTGTAATGTGCTCAGCTTAGGTGTGTGTGCATGTTGGAGCAGTGTGTGTGCAAAGAGACTACTGTACAGTCATGCATGTATGCATCTGTACATGTAAATGTACTTTGGCCTGCAGCCATACATACATTTATGTATTTATCTTAAACACACAGTTGATGCAGTGTTATGAGGAGTTCAGAGACCATAGTGAATGGAGACCAGGACGTGTGTCTGTGTGTGTGTGTTTTTGCTAGTGTGTGTTTCTGCAAGTGTTAGTTGAGGCCAAAGAGATCCCCAGGGAGGATCCTACACCCCCCCCACTCCTCTGAAATCCAGTCTGTCTACAATGACAAGAGTGAGACACAAGGTTATATCTGGATCGCAGAAGAGAGGATCGGGATGCAGATGGGAATAAAAAAAAGGGACGAAAGAAGATGATAAAGAAGGGATAAAGTTAAGAGCAGTGGAGAACAGTCTACAGTGATGCAGGTAGATAAAAAGCATTAGAGACATTTTAAGAGGGCATCTACCATAGAAGAAGAGAAGGTGGAAAGAGGTTATGGACAGATTTTTTATGCCCCTGTTGTTGCCTTGTGGGTCACAGAAATAAAAATACTTTCATATAACAACAAGTACAATCAGGAGTCCAAATTTAAAAGATAAAATAAAAATTCAAAATGATCTCATTAGAGTTGATAAAAGCTCACCTAACAAGTCAAGTAAAAACTCTGATTTCAAGATATCAAAAGATAATTATGGTGCATTAATTGCTGAGGACAAAGCTGCTCATTTAGCATGACAAAGAGATTGTCAAGTTTCTTGAAAAAAAAGTGTCATTACAAGGAGCTAAAAAAAAAAAATATATATATATATATATAATTTATTATATCTATTTATTATTATATAAATTGTATTATTATTTTTTTCTTGTCATGTTTGCATTTTTTTTACTCTTCAAAAGCAATTCAGATGTCATTTTTATTTTGTCTCGATGTTTTTCAGGATTCTTCAGGTGAATGTGGCTTATTTTAATTCTAACAAGACATTTTTTACTAAAAATGAGAAATAACCACTTGCTTTGACTTCAGTTTTTGCATCCTTTCCAAAACTTAAGACGTACATTTTGTATTAGAGAGGAGCATGTTGCAGATCACACATTGACAATTGTTACACATTTAATTTATTCTATACATCTGAGCTTCAATAAATCACTTGTCTTTGAAAGTATCAGAACATGCTTATTTATGATAAAGAGACAATGGTGACTAAAAAAATTAAAGCACGACAACCAAATGGACTTGGGGGCAAGTGCTTACATTGCTCATTAGCAGCCTGACGACTCTGCTTTGTTATATTTTAGGGTTTTTGGAGCACAGCCATCTGCCATGTTGATTATTTATAACAATGATCCACCTGATTGATCAGTCAAACAATTTATCAATTTATCTGTAACCATAATATACTTTCAGTTCTTGAACAGAAGAGATCTACACAGATGTGAATAAACCCTCAAGTATGTGAAGTGTACTTAGCAACAAGGCAGGTGCAAATATTTCTTCTTAATATCCAAAAGAAAAAAGAAAATATTTTTTCTTTACACCTGCAGTACTCAGGAGCCCACAGGGGGCTGCCGTCCTCGAAATTGCTGTTTTAAAAGCTTATGATTCCCTAACTGTCAAGCGTTGCCACAACACAAAGGGAAAATATGAACCTGTTAGTTACTTGACTTTGTTACCAAATTGCAGCATCCTGTCAGCCTCAACAATTTTGTATTTAAGGTGTGTTAGAAGATGAAAGGTTGTTGACTTAGTTGTTAGAAGAAAACAAAAAAGGCGAACGTCACTGGCCGAAGAACAAGGTGTAAACATGCAGCTGTCATAGCATCACTGTCTCTGCCTGCCTGTTGTAAACATAAAGATCGACTTAAAGCAAATTCAGAGCTAAATTGTGCAAGACAAAGTGCAATTTATTTTATTTTCATAGTCAAAGTAAATCTTTAAATAACCTTTAAATAATCTCTCAGCTACCATTGGATAACAGTCGATGTAAGAATACAAACTCTCATTCTTGAAACTGGATTGGTTTTTGAATTTACTGACATTAACATATTATTACACAGCTCAATGTAATAATCAAGATTTTTAGCGAACAGCATTATAAGAAATCGAAATGGTGCAACACTAATGTAGCTGCCTGATGCCACTTTTATGGGTCATCAGATGTAAATGGAATTTACCATTAATCAGTTTTTCACAACCCTAAACAGTGTTTATTGTTCATTTGGTCTTGTTATTTCAAGGGTTTTTATCACACTTTTTCCTTCCTCTCCTGCCCTTTTCTTACTGGTGTGTCCTTTTCCGTCCCTCCATGTCCAGGCTGGTGTAACTATCCACTGGACCAGCTGGGCTTTTGGAGGCGGATGGAGCAGCTGATCCAACAACTCACAGGGCAGAAGCCTCGCTCAGATGACCTGGCGTGGGCCAAGAAGACTGACAGATAAACACACCTAAGGGCAGATGGGCGCACCTGCTTGTGGATGCGATTTAGAGAAGAGATTAATAATGAAAACACACTTACATTCACTTACATGTAACCTATGTCTCTATGCTTCCTGCTTTTTGCTAGAGGGCGGACATTCAGATAAACTGTTTTTGCAAAAAGAAATCTATATGTATAAAATAGGGTTTAAGTGATAATTTTATGTGCTTCGGTCTGTTCTCTCACAAGCTTTGAAAGCAAAAAACAAAAACACTCTGCTGTAACAGCTGATCAGCTTGTTGTTCTGTTAACCAATGATGTGTGGTGGTGTGTAGGTGTAGGAGGTTTCTGGAGGTTGGGCTCTCCAGGAGTGACACCACGCTGCCTGCGACAGGCAGCTTCTTACACCACACACAGAGGCACACACACAGGCACCGATACACAGAACACACACACACACACACACACACACACACACACACACACACATACACACACACACACACACACACATACACACACACATGCACACCACATAATCCCACAAACACAAACAGGTTTGACAGTCTAATATTTACTTATGTCTGCTCTGGTTTCTCGATGTCTTTCACTTTTTGAACATTAGCATCCATATCCATCTCTGAGCATCATCTTAAAAATGTTTTTACACAAACAAAGGAGTCTGATGATTGTGTGCTTTGATTAAACAGTATAGAAAGTTATACTCATCCCCTTTTTCATAATTTTAGTGGCTTTATCTTCACGTATTAAACCAGGTAACAAAAAATAGATTAAATAAGTAAACAGCTTTACTTTGCACTGTCCTCAGCTGCTGAGCTGCAGATGCAGACTCACTCACCTGCAGCTCTTTTGAAGTGAAAACATTCTGTTTAAACCTTGTTGTCCACACTAACCTTAATTTGAAACATTTTCTTTATCCTATGACTTAAACTTAAACTACAGTGTTTTTGGGAGAGGCTTTTAGTTCTCTGATGCATTTTTTTTCCAGGACAGCATACATACAACGGCTCCTAAATGAACATATCCACAGCTTAGAAATAAATAAGAAAAAACTGTAGCACCATCTTGATAACATTTTAGGATTAATGTTAGCGGCTTAGTTTGATTTAAGAAGTTTAAGGAGTTTGACTTAAAGCACTTATGAAAAGTGATTTGAAGCATTGAAGCGTTTCATTTTTTGCTCTCTTGTAATTATAAGAAAGGCAGCTAGACTTGTATGTTTCCAAATTGTAGCTAGATTTAAGCTTGATGATGCAGACAAAAATGAAAGAATGATTGTAGTCCAATTTCAATATTTCTTTTCCTGACGGCAGCTGAGCTTATAGACTAGGTTTGAGAAGAAATCAACACAAAAGCTGAATCAGCACTTACAGAATGACAGACATTATTGAAAATGCTTACACCTCCTTGTGAGTGTTATTTAAAAGATCAATGTCATCCCACCCCAGGATGGATAGTAGAAGGAGGGCAAACTTGGCTTAGACAGGAAACAAGAAAAGGAGCCTGGCTTGCAAACTAAGTCACACCACATCTCCACTGTTTATCATATCTGTTTTTTTAAATTGTGCAAAATATTTAACTTTTGATGGGCAAGCCTTGCTTCGTCTTTCTCTTTTCCACTCAAAGTGTGAGATGCTGGATGTAGCTTCATATTTGGCACAAATGTAAAAGCATATCAGTCTTCTGACCCAGCTCTCTGCAGAAAGAGAGGAAGCAACTTTTAAAGCATGCCTGGCAGGTTTTGTAGTTCAAAATGTCACAAACACAGAATTCAAGATAAAATACAGAAAGTGGCATAAAGTTCGGATGGGAAGTGGATATTTCTACATGAACCTGAATCTCTTTTTCTCTGTTAAACAAAATGGCACAGACAGACAGCAGCTCAACCTCTTACCATGTGTTTCCTCCTCTCTGTACCTGTGCCATGCCTGCAGACAGAAATCTATTCAGCTTAAGCTCTCTTTCTTGGAGGATGCTTTTGGCTGCCCCAAAGGCCAAAAAATAAGTACTACATGTTTTATCATTTGCTTTTCACTACCACACTAGAAACCTCAGGGCAGGAAAACTTTGCTGGTTAATGCCTCCAAGTCCTGCTGAAATTCAGCACTAAGAACAGTCAGACAACCTGTAGCCCATCCAGATCATTTAAGGTTACTCCTGCCAATTTAAGAACAGTGGATCCTGTCTTTCCCTTTATAAACTACTCTGGCATAAATGGATGCAGTCATTCTTTACATCTTTGATCCATTTCTCAGTTCACGTTTCAATCTCTCTGTTGAATACACATAGGAGTCTTGTCTTTCTATCTACAGGAAACAAATTGCTGCCTGTTCACCAGTAGTTTTGAACATAAGCTTGAAAACGTGTCAAACTCTAAAACTGAAAATAGATACCAAAAAAAGAGAAAGGAAAAAAAATCTTGGCTGAATTCATACTTTATTTTCACAGGTGACAAGAAAACAAAGAGTCAAAGAGTAGTTTTAATAAGAAAGAAATTATTTTTCAGCAAGAACTTATCATCAAGTCGCACAGAGAAAAAAACAAAAAAGGGTAAAAAAAAACAAAAACAAAAAAAAACATGTCCAGCATCTGAATTAATTTGCTGTCTCTACACATGCACTTTAGTTAGCTGTTACTAACTCTGTCTGAGTCTGGCTGCTTGAATATGTTTATTTCTCGGCTGCAAATCATTTCAGCCACAGGTTGATAACAATAACTGCACTTTATGATTTTTCTGAGTAAATATCTTTAAACGTGTCCTGCAGGCACTCATGGTCACACATACGGATTAAAACAAACATCTCAGATGCATGCAGACACACACACACACACACACACACACACACACACACACACACACACACAAACACACAAACACACACCACACACACCACACACACACATAAAACAAACAGCTTGAATGCCATCATACACAAATACACATTTGCTCTTTCTCACTTTGTGTTCTGTGTTTTCTGGCTTTATAATTTTCTAGTTTTTTATTAATGGATCAAGCCTTGTATAGTTAAATTTTGATGTTCCATTTTGCAGCTCAACGCTCGCTGCTCGTCTTGCCTTAATGTTTTTATCTGCTCTTTGATTTAAATAAAGGTTGATTAACTTAACTTTTTGTATTCCGTGATCACTTTGATTTTATTCCTCATGTGATTTTTATGTTTTTACAGGATGTAAGATGGTCTTTACGCAGCACGAAAGGAAAGATCTTTTCTTTTCTCCTTCAAGACCTCCATTGTTGTCTTAAGCTGTGATGCAGACTTAAGAGACCATTGACTAAGTGCAGAAAAAATGAGATCACCAAATGAGGACACACTGGTGGGGATGTGCACTTTTCATTAATCTTATAGCATGCTCTTGTGTCAGAGTTAATGTCATGCACTGCTCAAAAGTTAAACGGTAAGAAACAACCCACACTCAAAGGCCACCAGCACCCTCTAGTGTGGAGTTTTAGTTTTCTTCTAAAGTTAGAGAGACATGCATAGCTATGTGCATTTCAGTCCTTAGCAAAGGTCAGAAAGTCAGTGCACTCTGAATAGAAAAGTGCATTCATGTAAAGATTAACATGTAAAAGACACAAAAAATTACTAAAGTCTCTTCCAGTGTGATGCTTTGAGAGCTTTTACATGACCTTGAGCAAGAATAACAAAAATACTTAAAATAAGAGTAAAAGAAGTATGTAGCAAGATCGTATATGTGGTTAATATATTGCAATCATGTACTGTTTTTATATCATTCTAAGTATTTTTAAGCCAAATATTGTGAAAAGTATTTCACCATGGCAGCTTTGCTCCAATAACTAATTCTATCAGTGTTTTTCTTTTATATTACTGGCAAAAGCTGCGCAAAAATTTGTATTTATGTTGTCTCAAGTACTATGTATTAACATGGACTCAGAAAGGTGGACTACCCCTTTCCAAGATGTCTGCTGTGTATGCATCTTAAAAGCTCCAAAACTGCATCCACATGTGGCCTGTATTTCTGTGGAAGCTATTGACTGAAATGACAAACCAAGCACAATGTAGCATAATTTTAACCAATTTTGTGTAGTTTCCTGGCATGCTTACATAGTCATATGTGGTCCCAACCAAATTATTGAGCATAATAAAAGCATGATGTGAGGGTTTTACTGGAAAATTCTAGAGGGATTTTTCTGAGGGCTTACATAACTGTAAGTGCCAACCAAAAAGAAGAAATGTTAGCTATTGCCAAATTTGCAATATTTGTAAGTAACATGTTTCCATTCTTTGAGCCGTACCCCTGAGAAGGTAAATCAATTATTGAACAGACTTTTGAAATGCAGTCACTGCTCACACATGATGTAACCAACCAAAAATAACTACTTTAAAATTAATCAGTACTCTATATATTGTCCATTAGTTTTTAGGCTTCAAGGAATTTGTCTTGGAAAATAGTTTAAGAACAAAAATCATATTGCATATGTGGAATAATATCAAGATTAAAAAGAAATGTTTGTATGCAAGAGTGAAAAATAAAATGAAAACTAAAATATATGCAATATAGGCCCAGAGAAGATGAGATCAACATATAAGTATTCGTAAAAAACGCAATGTTGACATCCGATTGAAAACTGTTAATACATGAAGAAATAAGTTTCAGTTTTCAGCAAAATGTTGTCATTCAAAAATCAAAACATTCCAATTTGTGTCAGCAATCAGGCCTCGTAGAACTTTTTTTGTTTTGTTTTGAAATACAGATCAAAAGTGACTCTCAGTAATGAGACAAATCATTTGGGAGTTTTGAAATTTTTAGTCTCTAAAAGTAACAGTATATTAGGAGATCACACATTCATTGTACCTAGAGACAGTGTGCACGTTACCTGAGTGTGAACATGGGTGTACAGTACACACTCACACACACCAGGGGATGTGACATGTTGCAGAACTCTTGCTGATCTCACACATCTTCATATAGCTCACAGTAGGAGCTCCTTTGTCATTCCCACATTACTGCCATCACTTCCACTGTTGCACCAAGAACTAACGAGACACACACATGCAGTTAGCTAGTGCTCTCTCTCTCTCTTCTCTCTCTCTCGCACACACACACACACACGAACACAAACACCCTCACTCTCTGCATGGTGGTGACATATTGGATCTCACTATGCTGATGTGCTTGGCTGATCAGTGTCTCACGCTGGTAGCTATTAAAGTTTCTATCAGACACACTGAGAGAAAGGGCTTGATGGCAACTCTTGCAGCCGTTAGATGCAGGGACATGAATGTGCTGCTTCAAGTTAATACTTCTGAGTATTACAAAAGTTATACATAATGCCTAGCAATGGTTTAATGTAGCAACATTCAAAACCTTTATGGACTTTTAAAAACTGTCTTACCGTTATTAATTTTCATTATTCAAAGCGAATGTGAGGACTTTCTGGGTGATCTTGGAAAAGTCTCATACCAAGATATATTCCTGATCATAATCCTCAATTTAAAAAGAGGATTAAATACTAATTCCAAGCTCCCCAATTGAGACTGAACGGGTCATACTTATGGTTTATGGCACAGCAATATCTATGACAACACTACATCAGCTGACAAAGTTTAGCAGTAAGAAGAGAGGTCTGTGGTTTTTCTATGCTCAAAACAGTTTCTGTGATTATTAATCCTGCTGAAGGCTAAAACAGAGGCAAAGCTGTTTGCGATAACGTTCATCCCAACCCATGTGCAGCAGTTATTCTGCAGTGATCTGTTCAAACCTGAGAGTCTATCACTAAAATAAAGAGCCAGGCTAGCTTTGCTCTGCTCGGTAGATGAGCACCAGCAGGACATGACCAGGATTCACTAAAGTTACAGGATTACGATACGGAGCACCAGTCTGTGAGTAGCACTAATTGTAGCCAGCTACTAAACTATAGTACAAACTCACAAAGTTTGCTCGTTGTCATATTTCAAGCAACATAAAAAGATAAAAAGTCGTCTTGAACAAGGAAAGGAAGTGTTGCAAATAAAATCTGATCTAATTTCACTTTCGAAGCGAATGCATCACAACAGTTTGGGCAAGTTCTCTGGCTAGTCGCTGCAATCAACTTCTTATTCTGCTCACCACCCCTTTAATCTTATCTGCACTATCTCTGCACAGAAGACATGTTAAAGAGATATTGATTTTTTTTCTGGAACTTTTTGAGAAGTTTCAATCAAAATCATTAACCTCAGACTTCTGTAATCTGGTGTCAATGTGAGTTGTCATTAGCTCTACCATTGACATTTTGGACAAACCAACAGGTTAATTTTTGACAAGCTTTAATATTGCAGAGCAGACTGTTTTCTCAAGGCACCTTTTTTAATATGTTTGGTTTACAGAAGGCTAATTGGGCTAAACTGTTGAATCATCCATAAATAAAATAAAGTTAGTAATTTTAATCTAAATTATGAAAAAAGCTGTTAAGGCCAAATTAAAAAATTCACTCGTGCTGTTTGTGCCTCTTTGAGTGTGCAATGTGGATTGGATGATATCTTTGCTAACAAATTTTCACAGATTTCGGGGTGCAAAAGCCACACAATCCTTTAGTAAAAAAAAGGCTCTGAGTCTAATGTTTAGCTCTCCTACACTTGCAAAAATTTGCAGAAGATCCAAAAAAGACTGAGTCGTATAGCAGTGAAGGTGTTTTGTTGATCAATTGTACTCAGTGTGCCTCAGGATGTCAGTGATCTAGTTTGAGGAACTTGGATTTTCAGACGAGATCATAATTGATGTTTGTCCATATTTTCTCTGGCAGAAACAGCACCCTCCCAAGGATTTGACTTGTTGCAAAAAAATGAGCCCGTTGCCTAAAAATTTGCATGATAATATAATTAATCAATAATGCGATAAGTCAATGAATGATTAAATGAAAGAAAAAAAACATGTCTGACTCAACATGAAGCTGTGATTATTTTCTTTTTAAATGTTCAGGGTTTGAAAGGTCTCTGTTGAGACACCCAACTAACAGCACTTCTTCTCTGCTGCTGACAACTTTGCATCAGACAGACAAAGTAGGACATTTTTTTTCAGACCATTTAAATACACATGCAGAACTTTTTTTAAAGCCTGTTAAAACTGAGTGAATAATTTTTCTTTTGTTGTTATATTATACTATCTAAATTGTTCAGATTGATGATATAAAATATGAAAGAGCTCTTGTAGAGTTATTTACAGCTTACTATTTTTCTGCTAAACAGCTAATTTGATTGTTCACATATGTGCTTTGTGGTACTTCTGGGGCCAGCCTTAAAGAAACACACAAAGAACTGCAGTTTTAACACTTCTGCCTTGGCTTTTTTACTTGCTGTTTGCTGCAACTACTTCCCTGTATTTGACAGAAACAATGATCATGCACTGATCATGATATGATTTTTTTTTTTTTAATCATGATAAATGATTTAAATTGTAAGGAAGTGTTTTTTTCTGGTAACTTCTTTGTCAAAAGTCCCCCAGTGCTTCTCATGTGCAGCTAACTGTATGTTAGCTTGATGCATGTAGGCAAATCTATTGTTTCTAGTTTCTCCAAAATCAAATTAAGTTATCTGAGGTGAGGTACAGCCCAACTCTTTCTTGTATCTTCCAGTTTAACTTGATCAATGAGAGCTGATTGTTTTAACGATTACACTAAGAGAGAGCCTTGACTCCCCTCTAATGACATCTGGAGGTGAGACTGCAGGTGACATTTGAATGACAAGGTGAGAAAAAGACGTGATGATTCTCATTACAGAGAGGTGTGTTCCCACCTTGGTGGTGGCTTGCTGCTTTTATGTGCAAACTTGAGCGACATAAGAATGTTTTTGTCAGTTGCTTAACTAAACACCATGAAGGAATTGAAGGGATGCATCCTGGTTTGTTGAAGGTGGGTGCATGCCCAACATGCAGGTTCAGGAAAAGTGAGAAAGCTGGTCAAAAGACTTGACCTGATCAGGTTACACAGTCAGACAGTTTGGCATAAGTGTTTTCTGTACTATCTGAGGCTCCTACTTAATTTAGTTTCTCTTTAAGTTTTCCTACTTCAAGGCAGTATATCAGGTCATTAAAATAATCTAATTTTCCCTCTGCCTCCCTGTATGAACTGTAAATTCCTGATCATCAAAACACTTTTTATGTTTGTGTGGTTAATCCACCAGGATCTGCAAGCTCTCTAATCAAAATGATTTATTAAATGCCAAAATATAATGATTGTTACTGATAAAATTTCAAATGTCCTGATTTGCAAGCAGGGAGAAAAAGTTAAGCTTATAATACGTTTTGATTGGCACAATGATATTTTCTGTCATTCCTGAACAGAGAAAAAAGATGTGTTGCAGTGGCTGAATTTTTTTCATGATAAATTTGTAACTTTTCTCAGAATTCCAGTGTGCTGTTTCAAGTTTAGCTATAAAAACCTGAATTGTGTTTGAAAAACCCTCGCTCCTGTGCAGATGCACCATTCTGTGCTATTATTCGATATTCAATATGTATATGTAAAAAAGTCAACAAAATCCACCAAGTTGTGATTCGTCTGTACAGTAACACTAAACTCCAGTCCCAACTCTCAGAGAACAGACACAATGGAGAGGGTACATGTGATGGTTGTTCTTTGTAAACAAACCCAAGTCTGTTATGTTGTAATGCCACCTATTGGTTGTTGAAAAAACAAGCACCACAGTATTTCTGAGGTTGACAGAAAATATGTAGAAGACATAGGAAGCTGAAAAGCACTTGCTGGGCTGAGATTTTAATTTTTGCCCCATAGCTTAAAGCTACATGCTTTGGATTTTATGTGTGGGATTTGATTTGTTTTAATTTCCTCATCTTACATCAAGCAAGAAAGCTGGTATACATTTGATTCACTATTAATCTTGACTCAACAGCTTTCACCATACGAGTCTGTAAGTCTTCAGAAAGGTGGGCAAAAACAGAGAGAGAGAGAGAGAGAGAGAGCGAGAGAGAGAGAGAAGGAGAGAGGGAGAGAGATACTTAGTCTTTTAATGTTTTGGGGTTTTTTTTAAACTGAAGGCAGACAAGACCAGTAAGACCGGAATCTGACATTATAAAGAAAATAAGTGATACATCAGAATAGCTGGTGATTTGCAGGTTTTTTTAAATAACATTTTTGGGCTTTGATTACTTTATTAAGAGAGGACAGGATGGTGGACAGAACAGGGAAATTTTGAGGAGCAGAACGTGGCTTTATACATGACTAAAATTAGAATCACTATCATCACTGTTCTTCATCAAATAAGCTAAGATGATCATTTCTAACTTATGTTGTGAGAGGTTTGAATTGCCTGCAGGCTTACCTCATATCCATTAGTTAGCATGTAAGCAGTCAGACAGTCTCTTGAGTCGCTTGGCAGTGCAGAGGGTGAATGTGAGGGGGTGGGGGTGACAGGGCTGAGGTGATGGGTGAGGCAGGAGAGAAAGGGGAGGAGTGTGACTGTGTGGAGCGGGTGGGAAATAAGGCGTTGGTTGTGCCATGGGACTTGTGATGAATAGCTGACACAGGACTGCAGGGACCTGAACACTGTCAAACTGTCATACCACTCCAACTAACACACACACACACACACACACTGGAAATGCTAATTAGACACGTGCACAGTGTGTGATGAGTGTTAGTGACTCTGGTGTGCTCAGAACTTGTATATCAATGACCAAGAAAAGTCATGGTTATGATCAGTAATTAAACCATTTTCACAAAAACAATCAATGGGCAAAACAAAAAACAACAAACAAACAACAAAACCCAACAGACCATGGAAGAACCTCTGAGCTCAACATGTTTATGTATGAACTAGTGTGACTGTAATAAACCAAAGAAAATCTTGGTTGACTGAAATCACACCTACCGTAATTTCCTGACTATTGGGTGCACCCGAATATAAGCCGTACCCACTAAATTTAAAAAGGAAAAAAAAAGTATATGTAAAGGGTGCACTTGTCATTAAGCTGCAGGTGTCCACGTTGAAACATGTAATATTTACAGAGAAAGATGTTACAAAGAAATATTTTTTCAACTATTAATTGAATTAATGCTTTTTCTGAACAGTGCGTGTAACATGGCTAGTTCTACAGTAACCTAATGCCTCTCTTTTACATGGGAATAGCATTCTAGCTGACCTAAAATGGAAATGGCCACTAGAGAGCAACATTTTATCTGAAACACCATTTCACCATTGCTGTATGGTGCAAACTTTTAGCCAGAGTTTTCAGTGGAAAGGCTGACACCATGCTGTGCTTTCCACGTGTGCCTTACACTTTAACTGTGGAGTAGTTGTAGGTGAACAACAACAACACTGACAATAGCAGACTACTCTAACAGCTGAATCTACTGACTGCCTTTCAAGAAAATGTGCATCTATTGCACCATTTATGCCATCACCAAAGAAACATTTAATATATACACTAAATGATTTTTTTAGAGCAGATTCTGATACCCTTTTATTTTCAATCACGGCTGATAACTGATACAGACTTCAGATCAATCAGAATCACTTTTTTGCTCCATTCTTACTTCAGCAGGTTGTCTTGACCATGTCTACTTGCTCAAATGTCAATGTCAAATCATTTTTTTACAAGAATAAAGAAAAAAAACAAAAACAAAACATCCAAGTAAACGCACATGCAAACGCACCCAGTCCCATATCCACACAATCATGCAGAAAGGACAGTGGGTGGGTTGCTTGCTCATTCTTCATCTTCTTCTCTTTTTTCAGCTTTGTTGGTGGAAATGGAATCACCACTGCACCTGTAAAGAGAAAAGATGGAGACTTTGCCAAACTCCCCAGACACTCTTTAAAATTAATGTGCAAACTGACTAAAAGATGAAACAACTCTTTGTGTAAGAACAGTCTTATTGTACCTCAATCAAAAAAGTATGACTTTAGTAAAAAATCCCACAAACACAAGTGTACACAAAAATCTTCTAAAGGAAATCTCCTGACAAACATGAGAGCTATCCTTTTTTATTTTATTGATTGTGAAATTCTTAACTAATAACTAATCCATAAAGGCTGCTATGCCAGTTGGGACCCAAACTGAGGAAAGTTTCAACCAGAGCAACCTGATGCCATATCTCCTGACAGCTTGGACACAGAAAATGGGCAAACAAAGGGATGGCAGGAATTATCACACACCTGCCAGAATTTCCCCTTTGATGTTTCTGAAAACTTGTCACTATCCCTTCTGCAGCCAATGGGGCAGCAATGTCATTATCCAAGACCTATGACCTCTGTCCCCAGCCACTCCCCCCCCCCCCTGCTTGGGGTAGAGTCATTGTCTCAGACGGAGGTGCTGATCATCATCCTGGCTGCTTCTCACTTGGTTGCAAACCTCCCCAGAGCTGTAGGTCAGTGTTCGATGAAGCCAACAGGACCAATCATGTGCAAAAAGCAGAGTTGATATCCATAGACCTCCAAACCCGACCACCTTCGCCACTTGGCTGGGTCTGAAAATCCTGTCCGTAGAAGTAATGAACGGGTTTGGGGACAAAGGGTTGCCTTGGTGTCAGTGTTGTGGTACTTAAGATCGGTCTTGCCCTTGAGATCACATTTGAATAGTTTTGAGAGCATTTTTACTCGATCTTATCTGTCTCTGGACTCAAGATTTTCCCTCATGACTAGCACTAAAGCCTATTTCAGATCCACTAAGCACATGTGGTCTTCCCTGCCCCTTCTAGTACCCTAACAAGGGTTTACATGAAGTCCCACAACCAGGACTAAACTCGCTTTGTTCCTCCTGAATTTCAGCTTTCTAGAGAAAAAAAAAAACAGTTAGTGCTATCTATCATTTTCTTAATGTGTCAGTGTTCACATACACACATGAAATAAACTTTTATTCTTAACAATGTTTCTAAATGAGCTGTGCACTTAGACCTTCTCAACAAAGCTCAGTGATGTGCAGGTTTTCATCGAAGTCTGAAAAATGAACTCAGGCAGAGTCTGTGCAGTCACTGTTATTGGTTTTATATAGACTTGTGAGACAGACTGGAAATCAAATTCTGTATTCTTTGGCCACCAGAAATGAGTGAAAGGAAGAGTTTGCAAGTGTTGATAGCACTGGGAACCTGGAAACACCGTATACAGACTGTAGTCCTCTTCTGTATTCTTGCTTCTGAAAAAATTGGATATGCTATACAATAATGGCCTAAATAGCCCAAAAATAAAACTTTGGAAAAACAAACAAAAAAACAGATGTATCATTTATACAGATGCAATCTTTTAAATGATTGATACAAACAAAATTAATTGCATAATTAGATGTAGTAAAAAAAAAAGAGTGTAAAATTGGAAAAATAAGATTGTTATATCTCTTTGAACTCTCACACTTAAAAATGTGCAGTGATTTGCTGGATCACATACCAGTTTGTCAGTAAATGAGAGGTTGTAGTACTGTATGAGGATCATACTTCAAAAGGAAAACAGCTATTACCATTCTGAATGCTGCTTAACACATGGTAATTTATAGTCTGATCAGAGCTTTTTCACAGCACTTGCAGGTTTATTTCAGCTTAACAGTGGGATGCAACACATACATCTATTTAAAGGGACAACATGCACAATGTATCAGATCAACACCTTTGATATCACCACATGTTTAATTCCCTCAAAGGAAATTATTAAACAAGGAATCAACCCTCCAGAAATATAATCAAATCTTTACAAACAAACTAAGATATCACACAGTTATTTATTTTTGCTCCTGTTGTTTCTTAGTGATGAGGTGTGACAATGCCATTGTCGGGATTCAGGTTTACCATGTAAACAGTTTGATGAAACCCCAGCAGATGGCAGCATTGGATCTTAAATTGGTAAATCCAGACTTCACGCTGTCACTAGCTGGACCCGGCTGAAATACTGGTACACAAACATTACAGCTGTTTGATTGAATTTGTTCTCTGATAAGCCCTTTGACCACTTTGATAATGACACAAATAGTTTGTTGCTCGGTTAAATCTCAGTTTTTCTGGTGTCATCAGCATCTGTTCAGCACCATTACTGTCCTCGTCCCTCAACCGTCCATCCCGTCTTGTTGTCATGCGTCTGCTGTTGCTTGTCTTTTTTTATTCATCATTCATCAGGCCAGATATTCAGCCCCCCTGCCTCTGTATTATCAAGCCACCCTGCCACATAGTTTCTTGTCTGTGTAACCATTGGTCTGACTTTCTGCTGTGAACCCTTTTTAAAATACATCACCGCACAACAGATGGAAAAATCTTCAACCAGAGTGAAATGGACCAACTGTCAAAAGACAGAGACCAAATACACTCAATCGTTCTATATTTCTAATTTAATCAAAATTTAATAACAGAGATGTTAATGGGTTACTAGACTTAAAAACTATATGAATGAAATACAAACTTATGCATTTCCTGACGCCTGTTCAATATATCTGAGAAAAGCTTAAATTCATCTTCATTTAACTTTTAATAAGAGAAGGTGTTTGTGAATTCTGTAAGGAAAGAATCATGTTTCCATTGTTAAACATGGATTCACATGTAAAATTAAATGTTAATCAGGGATAAGTAAAGGAGATATACTTTTTTTGAAATCTTCAAACATATCAAGCCTGTTAATGGTGTTTATTTGTTTTGCCTCAAGTAATTCAGTCACAAATGAAGATATATCTTGACCGTTTTGGGGCAAAAAAACAGTAAAAAGACTACCTCTAGAGTAAAAAACATAAAGCAAATGGAGAAGAGGGAGAGAATAAATGCAGAATGAGAAAATAAAGAGGAATCTAAAGGGGGAGAGGTGGGGAGAGAAAGAGAGGAAAGAGCTGTCTGTGGGTTGAAAAGACGTGGGTTGTTATTTTATTTCCTCTGTGGCTACAAAACAACAGCGCTGTCTGTCTGCGGTGCTGACACAGCAGAAACACGAAGAGACGGTTTACACACACACCCAAATGAATAAATGCACCACCCCAAACACACTCACGTACACTGTGAAGATTACATACAGTATGCATGCAAACGCCAGTGCACAGTGTTGCTTTAAATGTGTGTGTGTGTGCGTGTGTGTGTGTGTGTGTGCCACAAAGTGTTGGTGTCCACTCAAGAGGTAGGGTCATCAGAAAAACCTGTGCTTAAAGTTTTCCAGTGACAGTGGCGCATGTGCGATTGTTTATGTGTGTATCTGTGTGTGTGTGTGTGTGTGTGTGTGTGTGTATGTGTGTGTGTGTGTGTCCCAAGAGCCTTGCAGTGATCTGGGTTTAATTTGACCAGTCAGCCGGTCGAAGCCAGGGCCTCAGCAAATATGTGTGTGTGTGTGTGTGTGTGTGGGCTGACCTTATTGTCGAGGTGTGGCAGAGATCAATGCCGAAGCAAACAGAAAGGTTGAGACAAAACCCACCATCCTTCCTGCCTTTCACTCCTTCGTTTTGCTTTTAGCTCTCCTCCTCATCGCTCTCCATCCTCCTTTCAAGCTCACGCCCAACAATCCTCCCCTTTGCTGATATGAAGCGTGTGTGTGTGTGTGTGTGTGAAGAGGATCAGTACAGAGGAGAGCTTGATTGATCGAAAGCTAATAACCAGAGTTGAGTCTCTCCCCACCTTCAATCCCCCCTTGTACGCACACACAAACACTCACACACACACACAAACACACACACATACACACACTCACACACATGCATTGAACATAAAAATCTCCCAATGAAACACACTCAGGTTCGCATTCCATCTAGAGCAACAGTTTTTTTCTCTACCCTACAACCTCTTGCCCACAATGGTTTTGGTGAAATAACGAAAACCTGTAGCACTGTGTATTTGTGTAAAACTGTGTTGACGCGTGTGTGAGTGTGTGTTGGTAAACCTGTGTGTGTCTGTGAGAGAGACAGAGTTGCACTCATCTGATAGTGTCTTGGTGTATAGGCCAGGCATTCCTAAGGCGATCAGTATGGATCTTTTTGTTCTCTGTAGGTGGATGTATGAGCCTCTAGTGAATGCACATACTATGTAGAGTGTACGTAGAGGAAAGTGTGTATGTGTGTGTGGGTGTGTGTGTGTTTGTCTCTGAGAGGAACACAGAAGTGATTTTTCCTACTCTCTTTTTGTGCGTATGTACAAAAAGTAGCAGTCCTTTGTGCTCGGTTCAAGGCTAAATGTCAGAGCTTCTGTCAATAGCAAATGATCTGCACTAACATGCTGCTTTTGTCGACTATCACTCAGAGTACTTTACACTTTTTTTCATCACGATCTTCCTTTCACACTGAAGTTCTAATTTGCCCATTACGATCTCATCTTAGCACACACACAGTACATCTCCAGGAGCACCTTCTGAGTTTTGCCCAAGGACAAGGTGCTATGTGGGCTGCTGATGGCCTTGGGCTGAACCACCGCTCTACTGATAGTAAGACATGGACTCCACAGCTGATCCACAGGCACCCCTCAAATGTGTGTGTGCTGAGAAAAACACACACAACTACAGAGCACCCTCTGATCATGTGACTACAGCTGTCATGGTTATTGTCAGGGAGGGCCGTGATTGATCAAAGGGTCTCATGGCAGAAGGGTGCAAAGCAAACACACTCTTTCTTTAATCTTTCTCGCGCACACATGGAGAGTGACAGAGGGTAACAAGGAAAGCTTCCAAAAACAATCTCATTGATTCACCCTTTGAATTTGGCAGATGGGTGTTTTTTGTTAGTTTTCAGTCATGGTGTCAGTGTGGCTCAGAGGGTTCCTTCCATCTGGACCCTTCGGCAGGTCAGTGTTATCACTAACTGTCTAAAATAGCTCTGCATCTACACACTGACACAAACTTTTTGGAGAGGCATTTGCAGTACCATGACAAGAATCCCATGACAATGTTTTCTAAAATGTCGTTAATCAAAGAAAAGTCAGAGTTTCAGGACTTAAAGAATCAAATAAATTGTAGAGGTTTAAAAAAAACCTCAGATTTCAGGTGTTTTCTTTTACAAAAAAGTTTTTTATGTTATACGTTCTCCTAACAATGGATGGAAGGACAGGACGATATAATCTCTTCTTAGCTCACACCGCAGCACCCACTTCTCAGCTTGCAAAGAAACATTGGGCCTCATCAGCTAGCATCAACATGCTACAGACTGCTAACAGCTAATCTGGTGTGTCACCTATGCCACTATGGTTACAAGTTAAGTCAGCGAGTGTGTGGATGTGGACTCTGAGATTAAGCCAATATCTCTTGAAAGGCATGGCGCTTCAAGCAGGTGCACCGCTGGTGTAACTTTGTTTTTGTTCTGTACAGGTTGTGCCAAAAATATTACACCAGTATAATGTCCATTTATTGTGAGTGAGAACAGAAACACTCAGTGTTATGATGAATTTGGGATTAAATTACCGTGACTTTTTAAATTGCTGTTAATTGTAAAATTGGTTAATCACCTGCATTCCTCGAATCAATTTAACCCCTACAGCGTCGCTGACTCAGGCTCCATATATGGCTCATGTTGGCTGTATGCTCTGTCTCCTGAGAGGAAAAAGAAATGAAAACTAAAGAGATATTTGTAGCCAGTTGAGGTAAAGCCTGAATAAGAAACTAGACTGGACCCATTTGAAGAGAGCTCCATGCAGAAATTTACATGAGGAATCATGAGGAGAGACCAGAGAGAAACATCTTTTCTTATTTGTCTTTTGACCCCTGACTGACATTTAGTTCTCCTCTTCCAGATCCACTGACATGTTTGAACTGCTTTATCTGACATTTCCTTCAGTCCTTTTCAAACTATAAAACAGAAATAGAAATCTGTGAATAAAAGAATGGGCTTTTCTTCTTGAAATCATGTTCGCCAAGAATCCAATATTTTTTTCCCCATGTCGTGCAAAAAACTTTTTTTCACCTAAAGCAGATTATTTCAAAGAAAATGAGTTCACAACCACAATAATACAGCACGAAAGAGGCTGATTAAAGTCTTATCATATCCAAAATGTTTTCTTCAGATAGAGTTGTCTAGGATAAATATCATTAAGAGAAATAATGAGGCAGAGATGTGTTTGCAGCTGTCAGTCAGAGTCCTCTCTGAAAATGAAACAAATGCTAAAACTTTGGAAAGGTACCAAAACAAAGAAACTCAACCAGTAAAATATCTTTCCTAATGGATTTATATTCATGACAAAAATAATATTTTGTCCATTCAGCCTGCCTGCTGAATTGGATGTGACTCACAACTGATTTGTGAATTAGAGTTACGTTTGTTTCCTACAGTGTGTGAACACACACAAGTGGGCACCTTTGTCCCACTCACAAATGACCTTTGATTCAGAGTTTTTGACGAGAAATTGGACATTCATACAGCTTAAAACTACTCATCAAAAGATAAAAGGTTGAAGGTATCTGTGTGTCATCTCTGTGTTTGAATACATTTTTATTCCAAAGGTGACTCAATTTCGTATTTGCTGGCTCGTCTAACTGCAGCTTCCAAGGCTAATAGGATAATGTGTAAGACCATGGACAGCACATAGACTACATTCCTCCATTTATTAAATATTAACTTTTTAAAGAGATTTAGTTTTCATTTGCTCTTTGGTGTAAAAAGGAAAAGATGTAGCATCATGATGGACACCTTTGAAGCAGCCTTCACATTGAATGACTAAAGTTGAAGAAAGCAGTGGTGCTAGTTGACAGTTACTAATAGAGCAGAAAAAATAAACATGAAAAGAAGGAAAGCACACACTTTGGCATGTTAAATTTGCATAGAGGAAGTCTACCCCAAGTATGAACCGTCAATTGACCTATGGCTAAGCCACGCCCCCTCCACTCACTCAGACAAACAAGGCACATTCAGTGACAGGTGCTATGGCAGGTGTCATAGAGGGACATATTTCACTGGAGACTATTGATGAAGTTTTGAAAGATCACAAGGCACCAGAAAGGTCTACACTATGTATTGATGTATTAACCACTTTATTGACAAGACGGTTGATAAAAAGCTTCAGTTGCCGCTAAAGTTTATTGGTTGCATTGCAAATATGATAAACCCTATTTCATAGACCTCACCATCACCACTTCAATTCAGGTTTTTGTCTCAGGAGATAAAAAAAAATTACAAAGGTTATTTTAACGTCTTTACCAAGAGTGTCTCTCCGTTGGTTTAGTGGCACAGTATTTCTATCATTCAGCATAACTTGGATCACCTTATCTCAGCTATTACAGATAAGTCATGAAGTTAAGTCCAAAAGTTAAAGATCACCAACTAGAGCCCTTTGGACAACAGCTTACAATGATATAGCCTCACCAGTGTACAAAAACTCAAACACAAATGGGCCAATGAGCTCCCAACAAACAAAGTGATAGTGAGTGCCCGTCTTCTCAGCGTACCTTGTGTTGGAGTCACATGTTCCCCATGTACATGGTTTGACCATTTTTAAACATAAGATCTCTAAAAAATGAATTGATACGAACAAAAACTAACACTCAGCATTGCATTTCAATGGACTACAGGACCGAGAATATCCAAGTCTTATACCCACTGTGATTGGCTCATCATTTGAGGGTGGGACTTAGCCATAGCTTAATTGAGAGGGAGGCATCCGGCAGCAGAGGGTTCTCTAGCTCTGTTACCATATGAAGAAAATTTGAGGTTTGACATCAACAGCAAACAGAGGACTTTATCTCAAATATTTTGACCCAAACTGGCTCTGCATCAGTTTGAAAGAAGGTGAGGGGGTTTGTGAGATTGGTGTAGATAATTCAAGCAGGGTTTACAGCCCCATCCAGGGAATCTGTTCCTGTTAAACTAGATGATGATTGAGCAGACATGTTGATTACTGAAACTCTCTCCTGGCTGGCTGGCCTCCCTGCGTGCACATTCAAACCTCTGCAGATGATCCAGACTGCAGCAGCACGTCTGGTATTTAACCAGCCCAAAAGAGCACATCACCCCACTACTCATCTCTCCTCACTGGCTTCCAGTGGCAGCTCCAATCAAATTCAAAGCTCTTCTCTTGGCTTACAAAACTTTGACAAGAATGGCTCTGGCCTACTTGGAATCCCTCATCCAGGTTTACACTCCATTGTCATGCAGGGATGGGTTTTTTTCCTCTTCATATGTTCTTTTGCAGAGAGGGATTTGCTCACTATAGTATCTTACAACTATCAATATTTTGGTTTTGGAATTCCACAAGGGCTTCATTTTTCAATGCCAGACGTTTGAAAATATCATCCTGCTGCTGTCATTAGAAATTGTTTTCATGAAAATATCAATGCAAGCACTTCCTGTTTGTGAGCTGCTGCTCTTTTGGATATCAGCTGGTGGCAGCCATAACAGGCAATTACAAACACTTATTAGGATGATTCGTCTTGTCTCCATTGGGCTTGTTTGTTTTTCGGCTCATATGATATTAATCTTAGTCTGTTTTATAAACAGCAAAAAGCTCCTCACAAGAGATTATAAAAGTAGGTCACAACTTTTACAATCTGTCTTAAAACCACATCCATCTGCCAGCATTTTTTAAAATGAGGTTTTCTTGCTCTGATCAAGTGTTGGGTTGATACAGGACTGGAAAAGAACTCTTTCAAAGATCCTAGATAGAGGTGAAATAATCCAACACACCCATCCTGTAAAACAGCTGAAAAAAGTGTAAAATATTGAAACATGCTACCTAATATTGAAATATACACGCTGTTAAAAAATATTGCGTTGTTTTTTCTTTCCGATGCAAACTCTTCAGGTATTGGAAGTAAACTCATTCCTGATGTAGTATATCAAACTGCTGAAAAAGCAGTTTACAACTTACATTCGAACCTACTTTCATATGATAAAAATCAACTGGACGAGTGCTGCCTTGTTGCGTTGCCCTCAAATAAAAAGGTAATTCTCACTGACATGATGAATGTAGGCGATAAATGCCTCCCAAATCGTGATCCGAAAACTGTGCTCTTTTCAAAACATGCTCATACATCAGTTCTCCCAAGCTCTACATTACATTTCTTTTTTTGTCTCTGGGTATCCATTGATGGGTATCAAGGTTTTATAGATTCTGCAAAGTGGTGCTCAAATACCTGAGTGTTAAGAGACTCTATCCATTACTAGATCCATAGCTTTGACGCACATTGCACTCATCATTTATCAATATCTTGAGCTATTTAGGCATCTTCATCTCAGTTGCTGTCAAAGCCAAATGATCTGAGATATGATTAAGGAGGAAAATAAGTATAAATACATAAAAAATAGTTTCCAAATGATAAAAATGAAGAGCATGCCAGAACAGAGAATGCAGCCTAACTAGACACACCTATCTGCATCTTAAAAACTCATGGTGAAGCTCTATCTTTGATAAGCATTTTCTCTTCAGAAGGTCCTAGAAGACTAAATAGGTTTTTCTCTCCAGCTTCTTGATGTGATGCAGTTAATGTCTCACCCTGTTGATGTTTACGTCACTTGCTTCAGCCTTTTTTTTTTAAATCTCTTTGCTGCTTTGCTCTGCTTCTCCTGTTCTATTCTTCTTCATTTCATTTTTTAATGCTGTCTTGTTCTCGTTTTTCTCTGAGTTTGTAGTTAATGTGTGTATCCTTGGTGTGTTTGCATGCCTGTGTGATGCCTCTTGAGTCTTTGAGGTGATGAGAGGAGGGATGCAGTGTCACTTGTGTCAGTGCCTCTCATATATGTCTCCCACCTTTTGCAAGCGTATTCATCCTGAACACACACACACACACACACACACACACACACACACACACACACACACACACACACAGGCATGCTTTGACAAACACATACACACACCTGGTCCAGCAAGACCTCTGTGACATCTTCTTTTAATCGTTATTTTCTTTCCTTTCTGACATTTTCTTCTTTTTTTTTCACTCTCTTGAGCTTAGTGGCCTTTCTTATTTTCTTTCTTTCTCTCTTTTATCTTTCTCATACTCTTCACAACAACCTTTTCTTCCTCGCTGCATCACTCCTCTTCTCATATTTCCTTGTTGCTCCTCCTCTTCATTCATACATCCTGGTTTAGCCTTCTGGTTCATATTTCCTGGTTTAAGACATGTCACCTTGTTCTCTGCTCTCTGGCTCCTGTGTGTCCCTGGGGAGCCATTTGTGGGACACAGCTCGCCTGTGTCCCTGCTAAAACATCCCTGGTAGTAAAAGAAATTAAGTTAAATGGAAGCAGTGAGAAGAGGGGGGCCCAGTGTGGGGCAGCCTGCAGACACGTGAAACCTCTGCTGTATCATAGATGTGGCTTGTATCATGCCTATTTTGTGTAAGGTGCACAGAATCCCTGAAATGAATTGGTTTCTGATCATGAAATGAAATATCTAAGTGCATCTAATTAAAAATGTCACAAACATTGCCCCTGGGGTGTGTTTCAAAGCTGTGATCCTGTTGACTGATGCTCAGGGTCCTTAGTCTTATAAGATGTGGATGTTGACATTTAACCCTTCACAAGAGAAATGTTAGTGAAGGAGACTTGTCAGGATGAATTATTCAGCTTACGGGGCAATCAGCGACGGATTCTCTACCTTAGAAATCAAACCATGAAAACCCACTTTCCTGATGGTTTCCTTTAGATATAGATAACTCTCTGCTTTCACTGGGTTAATTGTAGGACCTTGACCATTCACACTTGATGCCAGAAAACTATGACTGAACTGTAGAAATCATGCCGTGACTCTCAGTTCAAACTGAAGCTACAGAAGCTGCTTTCCTGGTGACAAGCTGCAGTGCAGGTCAAAAACTCTGTCCCGTCATTTATTCCAGATAAGAGTTGATAAAACTTTAAAGAAATTATTACACCTCATAGAAATGTTTTCTCACATCATCACGCTGTGTGGATGTAAAGATGTTATTTGTCTTTATTGTGTTCAAGTCCTCTTTTTCCTGAGAAATTGGTTTTTCATTTGTTATTAGACAGGCATGAAAACGGGTCAGGGGTGAAAAAGGTGAGAAGTAAAATACCCCTCTAGAGGGGTCCGGGGGTATGGTCCCACGGAAGAAAATGTTGAATATTTTGCATTTAAAAGCATCAATCTGATGCATTTTGAGAGAAAAATCAAGCAGAATTAAAAGACAGTGACTATGAATGTCAGGGGTTGACATTAAGGCCAATTTGAGGGCCAGCAGAAAGTCAAATGTACTGGTCCCACTACTTCAGCATGAAGGAACATGCCTTTTGGTTTGAAAAATGAACATTTTGCTTTAAAAATTAGGCAAATAAATTGTTTTGATGCAAAAGGAATCCATTAAAAAGCATTTTCTTATTCATGAAGTTCTTCATCTCAAAGGAACTTTAATAGGCCCATGTGTAGAATATTATTACAAAGGAGTTTTTATGTTCTACTCTTAAACTGTGTTAAGCTGATATGATGTAGCAGGACCTAAACAATGTGGAGTGATCTCCTAATGTTAATAATGAGCAGATCTCCTGATTTATTTCTGAGAGAAAAAATTCATTCCTTCAAACAAACTTTACTGTAAGATGAGACTGTAACTTACTTATTTCAGTTTCATCAAATCATTTTTTTCTCTCTTTTCTCCTTTAACTGTTCTATTGTTTCTCTTTTGAGAACATTTGGACGACCTTGCCCGGCTTTTGTTTGGAAATTAGAAGTTTAAAAAAAGAGCGGAACGAGAAACCGCCTGCTCTGCAATCGTGTTCACCAGTAAAATCTGACGTTTTGGTGCACTGACGAAAAGGAGAGAGAGAGCGCAGTCTGCTGTTAATTGACGCGCAGGTTGATCTCATGATATCATCCAATACGCGCGCGGAGAAACAGACATGAAACATTGGCTGAGGCAGTAAATGACACGATCTCACACTGATGACTGAGGAAATGACAGTTTACCATCATATGGGCATAATGTGATTGTGTGTTACTGTGTGTGTCCCGTCCTCTTGAATGTGTATGCCAGTCACCCTCCATCAAAAAAAAAAAGGTCACCTATTTTGGTTTCAAAACGGCGAATTTCTAAATTAGAAGTTAAAAACTGGGTTTTAAGTGACCTTTTACAATGATTGACGGTTGCCTTTTTAAGTACTTTTTCAGGGGTTGTAAGAAACTTCAGAAAAGAGAGCCAAAAAGAGATTAGAGTTTCAAAAAAAGAAGAAAAAAAGGACTTTTTTTTTTTACCTTTTAGTTACCTGGTCCCACTCAGATTCTTTTCTACACAGACTCTGGCTGCACAATGGCTGCTCCTGCGATGCGTTTATTTTGGATTTAAAACCGTGCAACAATAAAAACAGAGCCATGCTGTCCATTCTATAAACAATCTATGGTTTGAATAATATTGATACCACCATGTGTGGCCCATCTGAGTTTATAGCCTATTCTGCTACACATTATATCTGCATGAGAGAGGCCTCATTGAGACGCAATCCCTTGAATGCATTTGTCTTGAATGTATAGTTCTTCTGCATCTGTCTAGCTTTCTTTCCGTCCAAGGTCTAGGTGGGACTTACCTGGATGGATAAAGATTAAAATGTCAGTCCATCTGATTGTCCAGCCATCCAGCCATCCATCCAGGCAGAAGCCCCTTCATCTTTCACTTCCATCCATTCATCATCCGTCTGTCCAGTTATTTAGCTAAACCCTCCTCATTCCTTCCACCCATCAGTCATCCATCTCTCTCATCCTTTATGTCTGTTTCTGCACACAATCCTCTCTCCATCGCCTGTCCGTCTCTGTGTTTTCCTCTGTGCACTGTTGGCAGCATTGCTAAAAGGCTGTCAGCTTTGACCTTTAACTGCACCCTCCCACCAGCCCAAAATCCATCTCCAGCAACAACACACAACAAACACACAAACAATCTGAAGAGAAGGGCAGATCCACTTATTGTATGGGGTACCAAAAACTAATAAAAAAGGCTAAAAGCACAGGGGAGAAGGTAATGAGGAATTGAGATGAGGAGGGGAAGGATAGCATTGGGAAAATGTATCAGACATCAGTATCAGCTGCTTGAGACCAAAAGAGGCATGAAAATTCACATTATTTTGCTCAAGTGAACATCTATGTCAAAGTTATAACTACTTTCCTTTTAAATCAGTAAATCTAGAATTATAGCATCAAACTCAAAGTAATAACAGCCTGCCATGTAGAAATGAATTTATAGATGTGGACAGTACTATCTCGCCAGTGAAACTGAAATAGTAAAAATATTTGTATCATAAATGACAAGATGAGATAAGACTTGAATGTCCAATTGCTCCGAAATGTGTCTTGCATCACCAGCTCATCCATCAACACAGTATCACATTACACTTAAAATGAGGGCCTTTCACTGAAAACATCATAGAAATTAAAAAGTCCAGCGATCCAACAACAGTAAAATACAACTTGAACCTGAGTACAGAAGAATGTTTTAGTCGCTTAGTCTCTCCTGGAGCGTGCAGTACTTATTCAAAACATGCTGGAAGACTTTGGGCAAAGGAGTTGAAATTTTGCTTTGTCTATTTTACTGTAAAAAAAAATATATATATTATTATATAATTCTTATTTGTTTTACAACAGGTCTTTGGGGTTTATGCCCCTGACAGTGTATGTATTTGATGTATTTGTTGAAGCATCAGCCTGTCTATGTGAAGTACATGGCTGAAGAGCAAGACAAAGAGGAACTGCAGCTGAACATGTTGATAAACTCTGTGTAGTTGTGTTTAATCAAGTAACTATTTTGAGACAAGTTTTTACCGTTACCATAACGAGTACGCTCCATGAATATGTATGCCAGTCACTAAATGGAAAATCTAACCACATTTGGCACTTTGTGGGTGTCAGTTCACAACCAGAACAACAGAATCAATACTCAGTGTGCAAAAATCTTTGCCCTTGTGTTGTGGAGAATGAAGTCTTGATACACTATACCTTCCGTTCAAGACAACACTGACAATACTTTGCCCTCGTTGTACAGAGAGGTTAAAGCGAGGGTGCTAGACTCTTTCAGCTTGAGTCACCTTAACATGTAACATTGTAGAAACATTGTGAAATACAAACGAAGGTCCAGCTGCTCTGAGTGAAATCATGGAAATAAACAATTTGGTTATGTATTACTAAGCATTCTATAACATGGATTCGTTGTAGAAATAGGCCATTTGGAAAAAATCACATTAAGTTGCCATGTTGCTGATTCAAAGTATCGCAATACAACAACACCCTCCCTGCAGTGGGAAACATATCATCCAAACAGATTTTACACTCTTCTAGTAAACACAGCTGCTAGGTTAGTTTCAGAAGAGGAAACTAAAAGCACCTTTCAAAATTTCCACAACAATAATTCTTGGCCAGGAATATGATTTATTATCAACAGAAAACAGAATGAGACTTTTCTGTAAAAAAAAAAAAAACTAAGTAGATTAAAACAGACCAGGGACACACTGCTTTATTCAGAGGTGTTGCCAAAGTTGAAACAAAACCAAAGGTAAACATGAATATGGAGTAAAAATGCTGGATGACTACACTAAACAGGCTAAAAAACGATTTTGTAGAAATCCCTGAATTTGTTGGTTAGCGTCTTATAACTGTCTGATCTAAGAATGGCACCAGATCTTCATTAGGCTTGCTGAAATGATGAAGTCATGACATAAGACTCACTGAGCAAGTTCATGTCATGTTAGAAGGGGCAGCCTCAAATACCACCACCTGCTCATGGCTTTGGCTATAGGGGTTTGTGAAGCAGGGAGCCATGAAGGTGCTGTGAGGATTATCTTGAAGTGCTAGTGACTTCCTGGGACAAAGTGAAGATTTTGGTAAACTCTGGTTACATGGTTCTGTGTATATGCTGTAACTGTAGTTATTGGATCTCAAATGTCACAGCTTGTGGCAAAAAAGACGTTGTCGTCACATGTCATCACAGTGTTGAATGGAGCATTATTGTTGCAGGCATGCTAGTTTGAACACTGATGCAGAAACGTATTGTTTTCTTATGTCTTGAAGTGCATCTTACTGCTTATGTTGAAGAACAAACCTCTTTATTGATCCAAACATAAAATCCTGGCACCATGTTTAAATCTGGCAGAATAGTCAGAATGATGGGGATTCACTCTGATTGGCTGGCACAGGTTTCAGCGCAGAAAAACACTGCCACCTGTGGGTCTGGCATACTTAGAGCTGCACTTTTGATGGATTTACCTGGTCATGTGTGGACAATTTTTTCTGCAAGCGGTCAGATATGGACAGACATTTTTAAAAATGAATGAGGGGAAATATTTGTCTCTGAAAAGAAACAGCTATGTGCGTACAAGGCCTTAGAAAGTCCTCACAATGCTTTAAGTAGAAAGCAGCAAAAGATAAATATGAACTCATTAATTACCAAACAAGTATTTAACAATGCTTTTCTTTTTTTCCGAGTGTTTCTAACATTGAAAAGGATGAACTAGCGCCTTGCTCTGTTGGCCCAACACTGCAGTTTGTTAAAAATAGAGAGGTGACGAGAGAGTAAAAATATGATATGCTGTGTAAGGGACACCTCTATGGACTGTTGCTGTTGTACAAACACCAAGTGGATGGAGAGAGCAGGACTTTTACAGCGAGCTCTGCTGTTTATTTTCCAGGAATAATTGGACTTGTAATGTGAGTGGACAGGTGCAAGTGTGTGTTGCTTTACACAGCTGTCAGCCCTCGAGGCGCATCAGATGGGTCATTTTTCACAGAGAAGAGGAAGGGGAGGCTGTGACCGGGATGCTGCAGTGACTTACCCTGCTAATGGACTGCCTCTGAACCATTTCGGTAAAACACGACAATCCTAATAGTTGCCCAGCTGCAAAGTTATGATTAAATCGTCTCACTTCAGTATGTTTCTTTTACTCCATAAACCTGCATTGTGCCAGCCTGGATACAGAATGTGTGAGTGGACATATGAGAAAGCCTGCAGTCAACATGCAACAGAGTAAAGCTGGACCACAGATGCATCTGGTGGATTCAGTCGCAAGAAATCAATAAGTTGGTTGGTGGATAATTGCAGTGATTTGGTCGTCAGGTTTTTCCAATGTAAGTTAGCTGGTTACTTAGGTTGAGGGTTCTCTGTCACCCTGATATTCTAATATTTCAACATTTTTGTTTTCAACTTCATATCACAATAGTTGAACATCTTACTCTCCTACACCCACTACACTGGCGTCTTATTAATGCCACAAATCCTCACAACTGAAACGCACTGGCTCTCTATAAAAATAACAAATAAATTGCAAACAGAAATGGGATTAAATTCGGGACATTTTTGTATTGCACAAAAATTGGGAAGAATTTCACTGTTGTTTTCATCAAAATCACGAGTGATCACTTTTTGTCTCTTTTATTTTCATCAAGAAACATGACCCAGTTACAGCATCAACATCTCCTAACCAGACCAATTTACTCCTGTGTCAGTAACTCCTTGCAGCTCCAGGACACAATGTTCGAGACAAGAGACTAAAAGTTCCTACACACAGCCATGCGTTGCATGTGGGTGGTGTGAGAGCTCTGTCAATTTCGATAGCAGTGTGAAAGTCGCTCCAGGAAAGTAGAAATTAGTTGGAAAATAAAACTAGGGTGACCATATTCTAAAAGCCCGGACAGAGGACCCCCTGTGTGGCCTCTTGGAGAAAATAACCAGTGATGTTCAGGACAACGATACGGAAATTCACTTTTACCTGAGTAACTTTCCAGTAAGGTACTTTTACTTTCACTCAAGTATGGCTTTTGGGTACTTTATACCACACTGGTTTTCAGCATGTTTGCAGTGTGGTTGTGTGAGCTTCTTTTAGATTGTAGCAACATATAAGGGAGCTGAACTGGAAACGCTGAGATTCCTGCAGATGATAATGTGTTTATTCATGTGTTATTGTGAGTTATCACTGTGATGACTGTGTGACCTTTCTGAATCATTTTCTATTTTTTCATCCCATTTTATTTTAGGATGCATCCAGTCATCCAAAACAGACAGACAGGAACTGTTTCTCTCCCCCTGTGCTCTTATTTTAGATGTTTTTTTTTGTCACCAAAGAGAAGTGGAATTTTAAAAGTAGGGCTGAGCAATATTAACCCCCTACAACATTAACCAAAGCCCACTGAGGAGCAGTTAAAAGCCTCCAACAAACACAATATAAGGATGAAGTTCAGGTGTACTTACTTAGACAGAACTGAGGTTTCTCTTGTGGGAGTAAAATCATTTTTATTAAGTACAAGTTACTAGGTGGGACAACAATTCAGATGCAACAACCTTTCCAAACAATAGCTTAAAATACCCCTGTCAGCTGTCAAATTAAAACATGTTGGGTTCTAGCAGCTTAAAACTCCCAAAGATTCAAGCTTGCAAGGTTTTCAGAGGTGTTGAAAGGTGTGAGACGATCAGAGGTTTTCTGATTAGTCTAAACACCTGATGCTCACCAGTGTGGAAAAAGAGTAAAAATAACTAGCAGCCTATTGTGTTTTCAGGTACACATTGTATCCAGACTGTGCAGAACCAAATCCTGTCAGGACAGCAGGGTAGGGTGACATCCTGGTACCAGCTCAGTATCATGTTATTTCTGATTTATCAATGGATTAATTTCTATTTTTGGGGGGTTGGATTTTGGATAATTCATTACTGGTATCTATTCATAGCATATTTGTTGTCCAAGCATGACTAACCAATCAGGCATCAGAAGGTTTTGGCATATGCAGGAAAGACAGACCATTTGGAAATCAAATAACACTGCTTTAATTAATGATATTTCAGCTTTCTTCAATGATTTTCTGTTAGTGGTTTATTAATCTCTTTAACGGAAGACTGCCAGCGTTCAGGCATCCTCTCCAACTGCTGCTCGACAGTCTGTCAGACTGTCACGTGTAATTTAAATGTTTGTGCTCAGAATTACACCAATTACACATTTCTTGATATATTACGAAAAGCGTCCGATAGAATTAAATATCGTGAAAAAGACTTATCAGGCCTGTTGATTCATATTGCCTCAAGTATTTTATTTTTTAAATTTCCCCTTTGTATTTTTGTTGTGGATTCAACTCTCCTGTCGGCATTGATGATCGACAAAATGAACTATTCACTACTATGGGTTAAGCTTTAGTCTGTATGATCTATGCAGCAGCCCCGAGTGACTGTTTTGAGCTGAGACTTATTTTTCCCAAAGGGGTATTAAAACAACGAAATAAAAATCAACCCAAAGTAGGTCCTATAGTTCATGTTTTCATGTCTTTCTTGATGTTACCTTTCACCTAAAGTAAGTGGACAGTGTCCAGTTGAAGAGCAATGATCGGAATCAGTCTCAAGGCTGTGTGCAGTATGTGCAGTAGGACAACACTGAAAAAAGACCAGACTTCATTCTCGAGACATATCAGGCATTTTTATGTGACTACCCCACTATTTCTCCCCACACTCACTCCATCATTCTCTATCACATCTGCATCTCATCTCTCCTTACAGTCCTTCCCCCACATCCACATCCACATCCACATCCAGACCTCTCTAAAGGTGTGGATGAAGCGAATGGGCCAGCCAGGCTCTCCTCTCTGCATATATTTAAATTAATTGGGGGCATGAGATGCAAACCGAAGTTTTCATCTTCACAATCCAATCAGGTGCATTTAACACACTGAAAGACTAAAATACACAGACACACACTCATGCACACGTATGCACACATTTAACCTGGGATTGCTAATTAGTGTGCTAAACCCCCTTGTGCACATCTTCCAGGTGAAAGTATCTGCAATAGGAGGGTTTGAGGAGGATTTTATTGTGCTTAATTCACAGGTAAAGATGTAAAATTTTTGTACCGCTTTTAACATCATGAAATCTGCAAAACTGTGTTAGAAAGAGAGCTTTTTTCTGTTGGTTTGCCATAATAATTACTTTCTAGACACGAGTCTTCCTATTTTGCAAAAGTTTGTGGTTTCTTTTGAGACCCGGAAACCTTTTATTTTTTATATTTAATCGACAAAACTTTTTCAAAATAAGTCTTTCAAGTTGATTGGTGCACTGGCTTGCATTTGTGTGTTTACTTTCTTCAGAAAGTAGCTATTATAAATGGATTAGAGTTTAGGTATTATCTCCATTTTTATTTTTATGTAATCACCTAACTATTTTTAACAGCAAACTGTCTTCTTCCACATGTCCTTTAGTGTGAAGCAGGCAGTGTGCAGAAGGTTTGAGTGTTCAAAAGTGACACTACAGGGGTGAATCAAAACAGTGAAGCTGTGATATAATAAACCAAACAATTAGCCTAAAGCTAAAAAACATCAGGGGAACTGCATAGTGAGAAGATGATTTAAGGTGAGCATTTCACACAGAGCGACTTCTTTAATGACCAACACTACATCTTTTGAAGTGGAATATTTCATCAAACTTGACTCTCAGAAGACCAAAAGACTCAAGAGACTCTGATTGCTTAGGTTGATATTTTTTTTAGACACTTGATCAAAGAGATAAGACATCAGCAGTGCACAGACAGAAGAGAGCAGTACAATATATGCAGCCAACGATTGAAGCCAGGAGCAGAGGAGCACCCTCACCAGGTATATTTCTGCCCACACTGGTATATTTGTCTATTTTTTTTACATTCTCTTTTGTTTGTCCTCATGAGATTGCCATCTGTGAGATGAGACAACCTCTTATTGCTCTCTGCTACTTGCACCAGATAACCTGTCTTCTGCTGGTGCCCCCAATATAAGATGCTGAAACAATCACTGCATTCTGTCTTCACAGCTGGTTATCGTGGACACTGCACTGAGGCTGAGCTCTTTTCACCTCACTTTTGACACTGTGGAGTGACAAAGGTCCTTTTCACCTCAGCTTAATTTACTGTTATTCTACAACCATAGTGCAAAGATTTGATCTGTTGTCATGTTTGAATTACTCATTAGATGAATACAATTGGGCTTCAAGGGCAAAATCATAGGATGAGACCTACATCTGTCGGCTTACTGGATGTCTATTTAAGGCACAATTGCCACTGTATTACCTTAACTTCTGAAAGTTTTGGTTTTCTTCTTGGTCCAGTACCCGTGTCATTCTGCAAGAATCTGTGTTTTTAAGGATAAACATGTTTCCGTCACTGTCCCTTAGATGCGCTAAATCCTGTGACCTTGAAATGTACTAAACACTGGCCAGTGACTTTAAGTTTTTGTTTTTTGACAAGGTAAGACAACAGTGGTTGACAATTTGATTCTCTGAGACGGATATTTTGTGCTGTCCAATTCCAAAGTCCCTTATACCGAGCTGTTCATCTCCTTTGGCCATGATGCTGAAATTGCCACACTTTCATTTGTGCTGCTATGCTGCTTACTGACATAAGTTTAAAAAGGTTATGTTAAAATGTCATTCTCCAGACTAACTTTTGCTGTGGCTGGAGAGCACCAGCACAAAATTTAGGTGCACCCAAATTTCTTCTCTTTTAGAGCTCTCCAAAACCTTCATATAATGTGAATGATCTTTAAGTAAGAAAGTCTCAGGAAATACTTGTCTTTGTTTGAAGCACAATTACATTCAAAAAGAAAAATAAAGTGCTCAAAGTGCTTCACTGAGCTTAGAGTGGTGTTTAATCCATTTTACTTAATCCGAAGAATTTCTGATTTATATTTGGTGAACAGCAACTCCTCTTTGGCAAAGTTGTATATGACACCGGAGTTTCACCTGACCAATGTATCTCCAATTTCCTGATCTAAACAGATAAACTTTGCTTCACTGTGAGGCATTATCTGTTTTCTGAGCTTGTTTACATCTAGAATGATGAGCAATGAGTTTACTGAACTACTTATTTCAGTGTTAGTAAGGAAGGGTTGACTAAATCTGCACATCCCCAGCATGAATACATTACAAAGCATCTTTTCACAATGCCATGCAATGAGAAGTGTTTGTCAATAGCCTTTTCACCATTGCTGCTATACCTAGTCTCATTAATTGCTCGACTCTCTTGGCTAATACCTGTGACCCTCAGGTGCATCAAATCTGTTGAGCTGACCCGAATACCTTATGAATGATTTGAAACCACATCGGTGAAAAGGACACACTCAAATCTTGCTTTCTTGAGGAATTAGAACTTTTATGGCCTTGCCTTTACATAATGTGACTGGGTAAAAGACGACTTCACTCAGTTGGGTATAAAACAGTGAAAAAGATGTTCGCAGAAATCAGGAGTGATTAGATAATCTGTATGTAGTCAGATAAAAGCCTTGGTTCTTGTGTCCAGTAGGTCTACATCATGTTTAATATTACTTTTTTTCTCAGGCACCCGCACAAACACACGCTTTCACACACACATTACACAGGCATAGTGTGCCAGTGTTATTACAGTAGAAGATTGGCCTTTTCTTCTTCCTGAGGGATCAACCATTGATCTTCAGAGTCAACACAACACCTCACGCCTCTCTGATATTTGCACACAAGGTGCAAACAAACGTTAAATCAGACACACATGCAGCCAAAAAAAGGATGAAGAGAACCTGACCACCATTTTCTACACGCACACGCACACACACACACACACACACACACACACACACAGACACACACACACACACACAAATGTGACACCTTGACCTGACAAGATTTTCATTTCGATAAACAGAAATGCAAAACAGCCTTGTGTCCCGCTCACCTTGTTAGCATAGAAGACATAACCTGCTGTCTTCAGGGCAGATTCACACTCATCTGAAAAAAAGAGCATCCACTTCTTGGTGTTGGCCACAGTGGCATGTTTTCTGTCGGGTTGTGCTGCATACCAAATGTTCTCCAACATGTCTGGCTTTCTCTGGTGAGCGAAAGAGTGTTTTCACCGACTGCCCACTTTACACCTCCCATTCAGCTCTATTTAAATCACTCTTTTCAGCTGCTTATGGCAAAGGAGCCCATCTATTTTTGTTAGAGCTGTTTTTTTCAGTGCCCGCCCACTTCACGTCTTCTGGGATGAGTAGAAAATTCACATGATGAAGAGAAACAATGAGAGTGAACAAGAGCTCTTTCTAACAACAAAATACTGCACTGTGTGTGTTTGAGTAATTCAACGTGTTGTTGCTTTACTTTTTAAACCTACACTTTGAGTTTGTATTTGCATAAAAATAGGGCTGTGCAATACCATCCCTCATACCCAGTATACAAGTGTTACGTCAAGATATCAACGATACAGTGATCAGATGAATTATGATGCTCCAGAGAAGCAGAGTAACCAGATAGACCAACATGCACACTGACCAAAGAGCTCTGCCTCCTCCTTGTGCCAGAGCTGCTCAGATGTTGATGCCACAGTGTAGAGAGACTGAGTCACTGTCAAACTTAACTTCTCTCCTCTCAAAGTTTGATGGTGGCTGATAACAGCGACATAAATCATATGTGATCATTTTCATAAATTTTCCTTTGTCTAAATCTCCCCAGAGTGGCTCAATGATATTGAGGTCAGGAGACTGAGATGGCCACTTCAAAACCTTCATTTTCTTCTGCTGTAGCCAATGGCAGGTTGACTTGGCATTATGTTTTGAATCATTGTCATGTTGGAACAACCAAGTACCTTGCCCATGCGCAGCTTCTGGGATGATGATGATGATAAATTTTCCTCCGGTATTTTCTGATAACATGCTGCATTCATCTTACCATCAGTTTTGACCAAGTTTCCTGAGCCTCTGTAGCTCACAAATCCCCAAAACATCAGTTATCCACCTCTGTGTTTCAAAGTAGGAATGGTGGACCTTTCATCATAGGCCTTGTTGACTCCTCTCCAAATGTAACACTTATGGTCGTGGCCAAAAAGTTCAATTTTGGTCTCATCGCTCAAAATGACTCTGTTCCAGAAGTTTCAAGGCTTGTCTCTGTGCTGTTTGGCATAATGTGTAAACTTGTGTGCATGGTATCAGGCCCAAATCACTGGGGTACGTAAACTTCTTATCAGGGTCATTTCGGAAGTTTCTGTTGTCATTGTGTGACAACTGTTGTGAGTTCAATTTTTGTCCACCTGCAAGAATAAATTCAAGTAAGAATATATTGATGAATTCAAGATTTGTGCTGTAAACATTTGTGTGTACAGTTTATGCACATGTTTGTGTGTATGACCGGTTTGTGAATGAGGCGCAAAAGATTTGCAATAATGATATTCATGATAATATTTTCCACTAAAGCCTTCACTTTTTTTGTCCACCTGCCACTAGTTTTTGCAGTACATAACCCACCAGCTACTTATGATGTAACAACTATATTGATCTGAAAACCATCCCAGCTGTCTATTTACCGTTGAGATCAGAAAACAATCTCCTCTCCTGATCACTCTTATTCAAAGCTACACCTGCTTACTGCGAAACAGATACTTATACATTTCCTTGAGTTTCTCACCTCTCCTGCATTTTTTGTCTTTCAATTTACCGCCCTCGCTCTTGCTCTCACATATGTCTCACAAAACTCATCTTCCTTCTGCCTCAAACTGTTGCACTCACAGATGCGTGGTCTTCAGTGCTTTAACACTCTCACCTCATATCATTACCCATCATCCTTTGTGTGTTGGTCCTTTTATTTTGCACATGCATAGATTTGCAGAGCTGCTCTCAAAACTTTGTCCTTCAGAAAACTGGCTCTGGAAGGATTTGAAATGAAGTGAGAAAAAAGACACACAAATGGAAGGTAAGTATAATTTTTTTGATTGCTACAAAAAACTCTTTTGAAGTTTATTAACGTTTAACAAGGCCATATATGAATTTTAAGTCAAAAGCAAGGTTTTAGATTAGTTGGTAGAAATGTTCTATCATTCGCTTTGGTTTTTGAAACTGACAATCATTGAAAGCAGAGAGTGAAAAGTAAAAACTTTTGCATTTTCTTTGTTCTAGACTAATTCAAGCAGAAATGCTGTGAAAATAATGGTTCATTTCACACCTTTAGTGGTAGCTGTGGCCCAGCTATAGTTGCCACCGTCTTTAGCTGGAAGCGTCTTGGACAGTCTACATGTCAAGAGCCCTTAGGCCAGACCCAAAACTGCTCCCTGCAGCACAGACAGCCCCGTGAAAATCAGTTTAAATAAGTTTAAATAAGGTGTAATAAGTTTAAATAGTCTGCTGTTGGTCATTTCTGGTAACATCTTTTGCCCAACAGAGTTGAAACTTGGTGAGAATGGGTGAACATTATTGAGCGTAAGAGTGCTCTGAGTTGTCTTCAAAAGTAAAGTAAAGAGAAGTGTAGGTTCAGTTTATTTACCACTCATAAACAACAGACAGCAGAGAGAGAGGAAAGGAAAAAGAGGGAGAGGAGCAAATGCCTACTTAACTGAACTTTTATTGTCATTTATTCTCATCTGGGTCTACAGCTGAACGAAATGAGGCTGACAGATGTGAGCACTCTGTCATATAGTAAAAAAATCAGTCAGGGCCTTGTAAACACATAAAGACTGTAGTAACACCCGTTCATAAGGATAAATAGTGGATGAATTGGCACAGCTGGAGGACCGAGTGCTGCAGCAACATGGTGCCATTGTTCATTTTTATTTTATTTGTGAACCTCCTGCTGTAAAAAAACAATCAATATGTTCTCTATGAGCCCCTCTTCATTCACAAGCGCATAAGCTCTGTGAGATAACTTTATGCTCTCCATATGTCCCTCTGCTGTTGCTGTGATTCATGATGAACTTTGATCTGTCAACTCATTTGTGTGTTTTCTCACACGCTGTGTGCTTTACACTTACCATTAATGGATGAAATTGGGGATAGAGAGAGCAGAATACAGCGTTGATCAGTATGCACGTGTCCCCAGGTGACTTATTATATTCAAGAGACATGGTTCCGATCACAACAATACAAACTTTATTTTTTCAGTTTTGATTGTTTTTAAAACACACCACGCACACCTGTGCTCCTGGCATGGACCATAACAAAATAATTCTGATGATAAATGAATAACCATTACAAACACATTCAAAACCTGTTTTTTTCTTTGTTTTTCCTGTTTTTAGTTGTTGTATTATAAAGGGTTCAATTACAGATACTGTAGAAATTGACCTGGTTCCTCTGAATGGTTTGGCTTTGTCATTGTTCACTTCCATTGAGAGATACCAGGTGACTGGTTTCAAAATCAAGGGTAGATTATGTTTATGTACTTAGTTGGCAATCATTATCGCTGTAGTTCTACATATCTCTGTTTTTCCTATAAGCCACAACTCATCCACAAAATGTAACAGCTATAGATAAAAAACATTGTAAATTGCCCAAGTAAAACATGGACAACTGACTTGTTGCTGAGTCTGTATCCAACCAGTGGTTTCACCAGTACCAGTAAGGCAAATGGGCCCAGTATGTCAAAAGCCTGATAACACGGCTAATGCTGCATCCACATTTACAAAGTGGAAAAGCTCATTGAAAGGAACATTTAAATCAATCAATATCAACTTGAAAAAGACACAACAAATGTAACACTCTCTTGTTCTCTGCAGCTGGAGGTATTTCTTCCCTTGTCAAACTTGGCAGCTCAGATTTGTGGTCTAAAACACATTTAGACTTCATAATTTGCCATTTCAATCAGTCATTCATAATAACACCAGTTAACTCACTCCCAACAAACCATGTTGCATTGCAGCTTTGAGGGGAGAGAGAGCTGGGATCCAAAATGCTAAGTGTCTTAAAGAAACAGTAGCTGAAATGTAGCATTTCCATTAAAACAGAAATTAAGGTTATGTGTCAACAATCAGAGATAAGACAAAAAAGAAAAAGTATGACTCAAAATTGCCAAAATTGTAATTGTAAAATTACCAACACAGTTAGCATAAGAGCAATTTTAAAGCCTGAACACGAGTAGAAATGTAACTCTTTGGAGTCAATTGCTTTTTGACATGCAGCAACACAAGTAGCACATAAATGGCTTCGAGTGTTTCTCTTGAGTGCTAAAAGCTACATTTTTTTATGCCTGGAACCCTAAACTCTTTACACATGTCCTCTTTTGATCTCGTCTGCTATAAAATATGTTCAAAAAGTCAGAGGAGTTTAAAAAGAGAAGGTCCATGAAATCTTAACGTAGTCTGACAGCTTGACTCTGATGTAGTCTCGCTCTTCATCCTTAATAAGTCTTCGTATGGAAAAACAAATTACTTTTAAACATTACTGAGAAAGAGTGAAGACTTGAGAGAAATACACTGAGCCAGTCAATTTGAGATTTTCAAGCAAGAGAAAGAGAGGTAATGCACCAAAGGTGAGAGGGAGGACAGTGGATGAGAGAGCGAGAGAAGTGATGACAGGTTATTTTTCACCTTTCCTCTCCTGGCGGCTGATGTTATTTCCCATCCTCCTCGGACACACAGCAGATCCAATCTAAGGCTTCTCTGGATGCCCCTTCCCGAGCTCCGTAACCAAATGAAAACCTTTATTACATACACCTTACACAGACCAGGCAAACGCATTCAACCCGCCGCACGGAGGCGGAGAAATTATACATACAGAATTCACAGACTGTAGGCTTTATATACATACTCTCAAACTGGAGGAAGAAACATCATTGTGATGCATGCACATGTATCACATGTGGCACAGGATCATATTCTTAAAAGTCCTTTTGTAAAAGAAATTTAGAGAGCACTCCTTTTAAAGCAGCTGAACACAAATAGTTTTTTTTATAGTTGCAAAGCACGCATGTTTCCAGTCTTCAGTTACTCTCTTACTGTGTAGGCGGAGGGCTTGATGTACCAGGCATTTATATTTGCAGTGTGTGTGGGTTAATAGTGAAGGCCATGGGGTGAAGGTTTAATTCTTGGCTGTTAGTTTACAGAGGTTTATTATTGTTCACAAGGCAGAGTGAGTACACTTGAGACATATACAGTATATGCACACAAAAACCATGCACACACAGGCAGGCACCCACTCGAGAGCCATGTGCGGAGGGCCATAAAAGTAAAAGCCCCACAGCTGCCCTCCACTGTGAGTACTAGTAAATAATTATTCTTTCTCTTGCAGCCTCCCTCCTCACTTGGTTTTAGTTCATTTTCTTCCTTGTCTTTTCCTCTTTAATCACCCAAATATATCATGTATGTCTGATCTCCAGACTGTGCTAACACTGTATTTACTTTCATTCTTGGACAGAGAATGAGACTTTTGAAAGAGATGCGAAAAGTAGGACAGCTATAAAGAGATTTGGTAAAATCTAGAAGATAGAGAGGACAAGATTAGGACTTGAAGCCAGGGTTTGGTAAAGAATTGGGGTCATAAAAGGAGTGACAGAACTCAAAGAGGCTGAAGGGAGAAAAAAAGAGAGTGAGAAAGAGATAAAGATATAGAGAGGGGGTGATGACAGCTAATCAGATAGGTGTGAGAGGGAGAACAGTCAAGGTGAACATTTCTCTTAATGCACCACGACTACTATCAGGTTATTTTCAGTCTTGCTAAGTGACACAAAGAGGGGTCATGCCCTGGAGACTGTGGGAAATTGAGTTTTTGTATGCACTTGGGGTATGAGTGTGAATGAGAGAATTAGGTAAAGGTCAGAATCAGACTTCCTCCTCTGGCATTTCTTCACCTCCAATCCCATGATCCATCCGTTATCACCTTTGTGCTTCTAATTCCCCACATTATTCACTCCTCTGTAATTACACCAATGTCTGTTGATTGTATGACTTTTGATCATTATCTTATTACTCTGCTGTTTTAGTGAAAACCCAACTGAGATCAATGCTTAATTCTGATGGTCATAACGCCTTAACAGCTGTAGTGAACTGTAATCAAATCAAAGAGGATGACAAGGACGTCTGGATCGCACCTCACATGTTTGAGATCAGTTGATGTTGGAGGTTACAGCATGTCTAATGCACAATCCTTGATTTCAAAAATCGCTCAAAACAACCTGGACAGATGTGAAAAAAATGTAGAAAGCTCTGTTCTGAAAAATATTGAGGTATGAAAGTTTTAGCATCAGTGTGCAAAGATGATTGACAAAACATGGGATTGAATTACTTTTTTAACCTGCATGAGTTTCAGAAGAAAAAAACAGCCTCAGTGCGCAAAGGCCTTTACAATGACAAGAGGGCTAGATATGCTTCTGTCCTTAACTGAAAACTTAAACACTGGTCAAAGTAATACTTTCAGTTTCTGAAGTTAATCAACACAAAAAGTCTTTGATGGATAACATTATTTCAGATATTATCTTTTCCTAGCAAAACAGAAAAAAGTTGACTAATTCAACATAAAGCAAATACAATTGTGTGAGTAATATTTCCAATAACATTAGGCATCAAAACAGTCACACCTCACTTTATTATTATTATTATTATTATTATTATTATTATTATTATTATTATGATGATGATTAGTAGTAGTAGTATTAGTATTAGTATTATTTATAATTATTTACTTATTCATTAATAAATTAAATTATTTACTATTTTTTATTTTTAAGTATGTTTGACAGTACTCAGCAGCATAGAAATGATCTGTTTCTGTCATTAGCTGTGCTTTTGTCTCCGCTATTATCTCCTGACAAGCATGTATTGTCCATAGACAATGTCTGCATGTGTGATAAATGGACATAGATCCCCTGACAACACCTGCCTGTTTATGAAACAGAGTTGTGAAGCAAATCACTGGCACAGGCCACGTTGGAAATGGGGCGCATTTTGAGCTGAAGTAGTTGTTGTTGCTTCTCATATGAAATTTGAATCTGGATTTTGAGTGTTTAAGTTAATTGGTCTTGTTAATGACCTTGAGTAACTTCCTTTGAGAGTTCAAATGTCCAATGTTAAATTTGACGACACATTACTGTTTTTGTTCTTTACTTTCCTGTGTATTGTTTCCCACTCTTGGTTTTACCTTAAAGCAATACACTGACACATGTGATATCTGCACAAAACCCTCATATAGCACACGAGTCCTCTTTATATCCAAGAATGTCAGGACTTAAATATTTAATGCTTTGTATTGTTTGATTCCAGGAATTTGTTGTGGTTTTACAAAGAATAAGGTGTGAATCATCAGTGATTCTCTGTGATGGCTTATTTAACCACTCAGTCTAATCACTTAAAACATGACTCAGTAAACTACCCACTCACCAATCAGTAGATCAACAGAGTTAAGGAGAAACGTCACTGCTACTCCACTCTCTTTTTCTCCTCCGCTCAGCTTTGTCAGAGGTACTTCCTTGGGTCGAAACTACACCCAGCTGTTACCCAGGGGACAACAAACCACTGGCCTTGATTTGGCAGGAAATGTAGCTATAACACTGATAACATTTTTTTTTTGCATATGACTGGCTGCTTTTGAATTATTACACACTACTTAGAAAGGCAGATTAATTAGGGATGCATGATATTACACTTTTGGCCAGTACCCTGATATCCAGTATTTACCAACTCATTTAGCTGATTACTGATACAAATGTGTTTTCCTGGCCCACACATTTTATTGCAGAGATCATCAACTCTCTTGTGTATTGGAATTAGCTTACTGTAATATGGGGAATACTCTGATCACATTGGTTATTCATTTTCTGTGCAAAATAAGAAAATACTTAATTACTTGATGCTCACCTTGGTGAATCATAACACGTGGACCAATAGCAGATAGTTCATTTTCAAGCTAATACTGATGACGTGCTGATAATGTGCTGATGGCATGCCAATAGCGTACCAATAGCTCGATGATAACATGCGTCCCCAAAGTTGATATCCTTTTCTTTGATGCGTTTTTGAGAACACAGAAAGCTTCTTGCTCCTCATTGAGTTTCTTTTCAATAGACAGTGATATTCCTATGCCCTCCACCCTTTTAACACATGATATAAAAACCTCTAGGTCACGTTCTACCTGTTTTACCATGTTTTAGTAATGACTTGACTCAGATAAACCTGCTTTCAGGAAGAGAGACCGCTCAAAGGTTTAAATGGTCTCATAAAATGCAGCACAAGATCAAAGCTTCTCTCCACGGTTGTCCTTGCAGCCATTAAGGAGAACGGTCTGAGAAAATGGTGTTTATCAGTTATACAAGTTAAAAGCATGTTTCCAAGATCAGATTGTCCTTCCTCGATCAAATCAGACAACAGCTGTGGCTCGACTTTTTCATTTAGTTTCTAAACATAGAGAGAAACATATGCACTTAAGGTACAGTTCCAGATATTAAGCGTGCTGCCTCTAAATGGGTTTACTTTGTCGCTGATCGTAGATGGATTTCATGCAATATTGATGACAAGAGTTTCCTGCTTGTTCCTTTTAAGTGCTTTCTCTGTGGCTGAAAGAAGGAAAGCTACAAATAAAGACAATTTTCCATTACTCTCACATCATTCATCAAGTGCATCTAGAAAGAATTAAACAACGACTGCTGTTTTAAACCACTGACCCACTGTGTTTGCAGATAAAACTTAAATTACAGAGGAATGTCAGCAACATTTCCACCACGATGACCTCGAACAAACCAATTCTTTAAGGCAAACTCCCACAATGGCTTTGAAGATATCAGGATAGTGGTGGCCAAATCTATTAGAACATTTGATGTATTTAAGAAGTTACAGGTTTATTTTTGTTGACTTAGCCATTAAAATACCATAAAACAAAAGCCGTCATTAGGTGATATAGGCCATGTTCCTTGTACAAAGAAACATTGGAAATTATAGACTGGCTCCCTCAAGTCTGGCCCTCAACCCCATCTAGCATATTTGGGTGAAATTTACGTACATATATAGTACATTTTAAGTGAAGCCTTTGACCGAAGTTGCAGAAAGCATGGGATAAAATTAGTGTTGTAGATCTAAGGAAATTTATTGACACTTTGCACAAGATCTGTGCTGCTGTGCTGCTGCAAAGGGTGCACAAACCAAATACTGAAGTTAAAAGTAGATAAAAGCAGAAGGACTTACATCACCTGGTATCTGTTGCGCTTAAAGGAACTATATGTACAGCGTCAATATTTTCAGATACATCCAGTGCTCCAACAGTTCTACCTAAGAGTCAGCAAATACTGAGGGCAAAAAAACTTGTTTTTCTGGTCTCTGTCTTGGTCTTGGTCTCAGTTTGATTAAGTCTTGAACTTGACTCAGTCTGTCTTGGTTTTGTTACCCTCTGGTCTTGGTAGTGTCTTGGCCTTGGTTGAAGCAGTGTTTCCTACAAGTCTACTTACTGCAAATAATGTTTAGTATAATCTAAACAACTGAATTAACAGCAAACACTCTGCAAATACAGTTACAAAAATGGAAAAACCATCTCTGCAAAATATAAAAACCTACATTCAGTGCCCGATGCACTAAGGTACTCCTGTGGTGGCAAGTCCATTTTTCCTGTTTCAGAAAACCTTTTACATCATATCTGAAAGACTTTGTTTCAGCTGCTGTCTCTTTAAAGGCCCCTGCTTCCTCTACCAAGCAGTGGTGATGGTTGAGCAAAGCCAATACTGAAAAGCCGTAGAGTATGGCATCTGTTATAGTCTGAAACAGGGTTTTTCAGCTAAATGTTACCAAATTGGAAACACTGACTCAACCGTTTTTCAGTCAACCCATAAGGAGAAAGAGATAAAGCCTCGATAGACCTGATGTAGCCTCTTGACAAACATCTCCATGAAACTCTGCCATCTTCACTTCGAACCACATCTCTAAAAAAGCAATGCAGAACTTTTATTCGTACCTTCAAAAAGCATGAAGTATTAAATATAACCTTTGTACAAACTTAAGAAATGAGCTATTCAGACATAAAAAAGAACATTTGTTGTACCAGGCTGAGAACATTTTGCTGTGATAGTCATGATTCAGGAGATCAGTCCATGAAACGCTAGTCCTTTTTAACCTTAGAAACCTGTTTTTCTTGTCAGAGTAGGATTCAAAATATCCTACACTTGTTCATAAAGCACTTGTTGGTCTGAGACTATAGTGCAGCCCAAGACACGTGGTCAGTTTTCAATCCCAGTAGATCCTTCAGCTGCAAGGCTGAAATCTCCTCCTTGAACCCAGACTATTTTTCAAAGAGTGGTAAGAAGACATTCATGTAGCATTTAAGCACCTGGGGAACTGAATCGTTTTTCTGTGGATGTTCAACTGAAAATGCCTGTATCTGCATCACAAGATTTCCCATGCTTTCTGATAGACAGCTACAATATTATCAGCTTTCTAATCAACATTCGCCGATGAACACATCTGCTGGATGCAGGGAAACATTTACTGTTTTTGTAGTCTCTCTCTACCAAATTAAAGGCCAACATCCACTCTCCTTTCAGACCTGCTGCGGTCCATAACACCTGCTAGGTGGGTAGTGCACAGTGGTTTCATAAGAGGCTCTCAATGAAAACAGCTGCCTGCTGAGGCTGAATATGAGGATGGGAAGAGTGAGAGGAATCAAAATAGTTAATGGAGGATGGAAAATGCAGTCACAATCAGTGTTGGATAAAGTACCCAAAAGCCAAACTTGAGCGAAAGTAAAAGTACCTTACTGGAAAGTTACTCAGGTAAAAGTTAAAGTCGCCAGCTAGAATGTTGCTTGAGTAAAAGAAAAAAGTAGCTAGTATTTACTGTACTTAGGTATCAAAAGTAAAAAGTACTGTAAATAAAACACAATCAAACATTTGAGACTAAAATTTTCTTGAGTCCTGTTTAATTTAGTTTTAAAGTTTTGTTTAATTTGCAATGTGTCACACAACACTTAAACACTCAAAATAAAGGAGCTTCAATACCTTCTTACATAAACCCAACCATATACAAAAATACACACAAACATATCCATACAGACCCGCATGCATTTTCATTTTTGAATTTTCTGTTTTCGTTATGATTTGAAAAGAGTAAACACAGTTATTTGTTAATCAAATGTCTCCACCCAACCTCTAACCATGAGTGACAGAAAGGTTTTTGTGTTACCATTCATATTTTCTGAGAAAAGGCCAAACAATCAGAAATCCTGCTGGAGAATTAAACTTTTAGGCACAACCGTAAGTCTATGATCTAAACAGAGATGTTAGCCCGTCGAGAATACACTAAGGTGAAGTTGTCTTCTGCACAGAGATACTGCTGTATGACGTGTAGGAAAAATAGCCTCTGGGTGTTGAGCTTTTACTGTGAGGCTATGAAAGTCTCACAGTTTCACGATTCGACGTCACCCTCAGCCCAAAAACAGCTCAAAAGTCCCAATGAAGTCCATATTCAACGACCGCAAACTTACTAATCAATAAATGGGTAAATTCGTGTTCAATGACAACTTAAGGCAATATAAACAGCCACAAAAAACAGTTTATCTAGTTGATATACTTCTGATGAAGTGGTCACAGACAGCAGACACAAGCAGGAGCAGATTCTACTCTTCTGTGACCTACAGTGATTCAAATATAAACAAGTTGTTTAAATGTAAACAAAACGCCCTTTAGAACAGTTGTTCCTTTGTCTCTCTATGACTCACAGAGGGATAAAGAACCTTTGTTCACAGACATAAATAGCCTGACGGCCTCAAAGTGACCACACCTTTCTTTGACTTCAACTAACACGGCAGCGTTTTACAAGCTGGAACACAGCAACACACTAACAATGAATAACAACAGCACATTAGGGAAAATGAACCAGAGCATTCCCCTCGCCACTAAAGAGGCTCTCACCCAAACTGTCAGCCGCTTTCTGGAGCGGCTGACAGAAGTTAAGTGGAAAAACTTAGAGGATGGCTCTTTTGACCCAGAAACAAAAGCCGTCTTAATTGAGATGTGCTCAGAGGTCATAGACATCGTAGCTAAATATCTCTACGAGATATTTCGGGACAGGTTAAAGGAAGAGAAAGACGCGTCACCTCGACCATCTTCTGCTCAGTCTGAAGAGTCGAAGAAGAGCCACTCTGTGTCCGAGGAGGAAGTCCAGGAGTTTCTTGGAAACATGGGGGACCTTCTCACACAGACTGTTGCTAAGGTGAAGGGTGTGACCAACCTCTTTTATGATGGGACCCAGAAAATGACAGAGTTGATGGTCACAGCGGTGACAAAGAGAGTCAACTCAAAACTCTCTAAAAACAGTGATGAAGAAGACACTGAGGGAGCCAAGACTTGCCCTGGTGTCCTGAAGAAACTGGGCAAACATTTCAAAAAGATCCTGAAGAAATGTGCCTCATCCATGCCGAAGATTTCCACAAAGAGGAGGGCTCAGCAGGATGAGTCCCCATTAGACGAGGAGGAAGAGGAGACTGTGGACAAATGTCAGGAGGCGCAGGAGCAGGAGTTCATCGAAATCACTGAACCCTCCTCGACTTCTCTGCAAGAAGACACAGTCAGCTCTGTCGAGTCTTTAGACAGCAAGTTTATGTCCGTGATCAGAGCAGCCAAGGACATCCTACAGGATCATGAGAATAAAATAGCCCTTTCCGACCTGTCGAGATACATTTCAGAGGAGGAAATAGGCCAACTTATTTCTCAGACCTCCAAAGAAACCGAGGAATTAGCCTTTGAGATCGTTGAATGTTTGACAAGTGAAATTCAACAAGAACAGGCGGCTGCGTCTGACAAAGAGAGCGCAAAAAAGGCTGCAAAAACAAAAAAATTCACAAAGAAAATGATCTGCAGTAGAATTAAGGCGATCTTTGTCCGCGAATTTGCCCTTGGTTCAATCCTGAACAGAGCGAACAAGCTCAGAAACAGGCAGAGCAGCAGTGGATCACCGGTGAAGAAAACCTCCTCCGAGCTGCTCATCAACAGTGTCGATGCTCTTATTAGGGACTTGATCACACAGGTAGAACAGGACAAGAAAAGCGATTCAAAGGACCTGTATGAGAAAATTGCCAGCAACATCTCTGACAATGGCTTAAAAAGTTTTACCGAGAGGCTGAGCGAAACTCTGACCGATCACCTGACACTTGAAGAAGGCCAAGAAAAACTACCTGTGGAGGAGATCAGTCATGAAGTGGAAAGCTTCATGAAGCGAATGTGGACCTGGGTGAGGCAGCAGGTACAGCAGCACAAGAAGAAAGGAGATCGTGTGACTATGGCTCTGAAAGAGATAAAGAAACTTGTGATCTCTGAGCTGAAACAAGCTTGTGCTCCAAAAAATGAGTCCAAGACTTTAAAACCTGAGCCCAAGGAAGATCCACACGTTGGACCTGAGCCTGAACAGGAAGAAGACCAGAGGTCCCTGGATTTCGAGGTTTGGAACCAAACGTCTTATAAACCGGAAGAAGACAACATATCCCTGAAGGTTGAGGTTTGGCGTGTGGTGCTTGATGAAACTGAGAGTAGAGTGTCCACAGCTCAATGGTGGGACAGAGTGACCTGTGAAGTCATTGTTACAGAGCTCTGCCGACAGCTACTCAAAGACGTGGCCATCAGTCAGTCTCACAGCGCCTACAAACAGGCCATCGACACGCTGACAGACTTGCTCTGGGAACAGGTGAAAAACCACAGCGTTGAGGTAGATTTAAGCGCAAAGAATTTAAAAACGATATGCAAGGCTGTGCGCAAGAAGCTTGTCAAGAAGTTTGGTACTTCGGAGCTTTGGAGGAGACTGCTGACACAGTGTGGTAAAGTAAACGAGGCTGCCATTCGGGCTCTGAAGAAGAACCTTTTCCCAAAAAAGACCAGTGGCATCAAAAGCTTCTTCCAGCACGTTTTCAAGCCTTTCACTGCCCTCTTCTAACATGAGTAAACATCTGTGACCCTGCGCTAGTGGGGCACCCTTTTTTTAAAATAATATTTTGGGTTTACTCCGAGCGCTTCGGTTTCTTCCCATGACAATAACGTATCATTATAATGATATCAAAAAAAACAAACAAAAAAAAAAAAAAAACCCCACACACACCCTTAAATTTTTTTTGTTTGTTTCTTATATTTGACTTTTTACAGAACCAACCAGTTTGGGTTACTCCGAGGGCTCCGGATTCTGTCCACACTAATAACATAACGTTATTTAAAAAAAAACAACAAAAAAATAAATTAAAAAAACCCCACATCCCTAAAAAGTTTTTATTTGATTGTTATATTTTACTTTTTACAGAACCAACCTGCATTTTCTACCAAGAAATGCATTGAAATGCTGAAGCTGAAGGCAGAAAGCAGTGAAACAAAGCTGGAAAGGAAAAATGTAAAATAAATAATGCTTTAAGTATTGAAATTATGCAGAAAAAAACTTTTAGTGAAACAAAATAAGTAAAGAAGAGGAGGGAGGTGAGTGAACAGACAGTGCAAAAAGTATAGTAGTTTGCTAAATCAACCTATCAAGCTAAAAATGTTGTTGAAACTGTGAAATCCGAAACGATGTAAACAATAGTTACATGAATGAATAATGTGTAGATAGTATAAAGTCATGTGAGTTCTTATTTTGTGCAGCCCACAGTTACATAGTGTATAGTACATAGTGGAATGGAAAATATCCAATTAGATAAATAACAAGTTCAAAAGCAATTGCATACTGATCGACTGTTTCTTGAGGTTGAGGTTTGCATAAGACGCAGCGCATTCGTCAGGAATTACCCTTGGAGCCCGTGAATTCATACATACTTTTTTTTACCTTTTTATTAAAATTTCTTGCATCTTCGTCATAAAACAGTAACATCAAAATGCAGGAATTAGATATGTTTAAAAAAATATCTCTAAGAACTTGATAGTCAAAGAGCACATCATTGTTCTTAGGCTTGTGAAAATTACTCAGCACAGAGAGGACTATTTTACGCAGGACGTGACAACCTTGCAGTGCACTACACTGTCACACCCAGCAACCATCAGAGCCACCAATGTCCTGTCAACAAAATGTAATCAGGTTTAGTAAATGAGATTATAGGCTGTACTTTACATATCTGATTAGATTATTTCAACAGAAGTGCTGGATGTGGTGACAGACCATAATTCATTTAATGGCTGCCGCATTTCAAAGATACGCCTATATATAGCCAGAGCGTATGTTAATTTATGTTACGCCAGGACAACTGTATATTAAATAACCTATTAGATTTGTGGCAGCGTGCTGCATCAGAACATTATAATGCTGAGACACTGACACTGTGATGTTTAGCAGATAGGTCAGCTTAGATAAGGATATTACACACACACACACACACACACACACACACACACACACAAAAAAAAAAGCAAAAAAAACAACAACAAAGAAACAAAAACTCTAACTGTAAACCTTTAATGTTTAGACCTAATACTGTACATGGAGGTTGTACTGAATGTCTAAAGACTGGCTAGGTAGTGATCAGTCTGGTGTGTTTACTGAGGTCCAGGCACTGTAATCTTTCCTTTGACAGATATTGTTTTTTATTAGGTGAGTGAGCTGGCTAACCAAATACATCAATCTCATGGAAAGAAAATATCCAAGTAGCTTTGGCGCTGTGGGCAGGTGTCAAGTCTTGCTGGAAAAAGAAATGGGTATCTTAAGACAGATAGATTTTAAATATTCTGGTAGACAGCTGTTTTGACTTTGGATTTTATAAGACACATTGGATAAACACCACCAGATGACCACAAATCACTTTAGACTGCAGAAACTTCACTTTGGAGTCTCTCACATTTTTTTCCTCCAGAATCTAGGATCTGTATTTCCAAAGAAAAGTAACTTTCATTGCTTTATAAAAAGTAGTCTTTGGACCTCAGACCTTTAGTCCAGTCCCTTTATCCTTGATACAGTTTTGATACTGTCTCTGTTTTAGGAGTAACTTGAGATCAGTATCTTAAGTCAAATTTCCTTTATATTTTGAAACTGCACTTCATAAACAGAAAGCAATGAACTAACATGGTCATGTTTCCCACTTCCTGGTCATATTGAGTAACCTGGTGATTATCTCGTTCAAATAGTGATTAATTCAGACCAAACATCATAAAACATTTATGCTGACTTAACATGTAGCTAGTATACTAATATTTCATTTTAAATTGCTTACAAAGCTGATGGAAATCTTCGACTTATTTGGTAAATATTCAATTACTTTGCTGGGTCTTTATTGTGTTGTGTCTTTATTTACCCAGATAGAAGATGACGGCACAAATACTCTTGGTGTCCTGAATCCATGAAAAATCTAAAACTGAAAATGTAGTGATTGTGGCTTCATTCTTTGTTCCACACAGAATGATCTCACTGCTACCTTCATTAGGAGAAGCTCACAGAGCTTGTGAACTTGATTGGTTTATGAAACCAGGAGATTGGGCATCTGCTGGTGAAATAATAGCTTCCGTGTCTTTCCTGTTAGAGGCTCCCTAAAAACTGGCTGTGCAAGGTCCCAGTGGTGGATTGCATTGTTCCCCAATTCGCTGTTCTGTTCATGTTAAGTCATCTCCTATTTCTTAAAAATGCCTGACATGTACAAGCTGGAAGACAGCAGACATAAAGCTGTTCATAAAACAAAGGGAGGGCAGACAGAAAGCAGAGGGCATCTGCTTTTATTCCTCTGATTTCTGTCTTTGAGGCAGTCAGGAAAAAAAAGTAAAAAAAACATACTGTACCTCAGGCAATGGTGTGACGCAATGAAAAAGCACACTCAAATGAACCCACCCACCCACACACACACACACACACACACACACACACCAGCACTGCTACAGTAAAAGTACATGGTCTCAGGAGGGAGGCCACCGATCACCAGACAGCACATCCCACTGATGCCTGGTTAACCCTGATCCCTCTGTATTTACCTGCTTCACTGTGTCTGAGCATGTATCGCACGAGTGCATGTGTGCACGTTTTGTTCTGGAAGACTGCCTCTGTCTCTGTGTGAGCTGTGTGTGTATGTGGGGAAGCGTGTGTGGGTGTGTTGTTTTGCAGAAAACTGTGGGACCTGAGATTTCTCCTCTGAGATGTTCTTTTTAGCTGATGAAAAATCACAGTGTGTCTTTATACATGAGTGCAACTGTTAAAGTCTGAGTTACATAAGGCTTTATTCACACTTTCTTTCCACACCTTGTCATTAATTTACTTTTACCTTGAAGCAGCAAGCAAACATTTCAGTCAATTCCAAATCCTGCTATATTTCTGGTCGAATTGGTTTGAACTTTCTTGGAAAATAGAAAGCACTTCTGAAAAGTGAAAGACAGGAAAGATGACCATTATTGTTGGCTTTGCTGTAATGACGTCCATCAAAGTTCATGAGCAACGAATGAAAAAGATTCAACTTCAAAATGTTTTCAGCTGTATCTGCAAATACTTCATTAAATACAGCCACTAAATTATCATGTAGCTCACTGTGGTTGTACTTTGAACGCTGGGGCGAAACAGGCCGTTCCATAACAGTACGTTAAAACTAATGGTCCTGTTTGTATAATGACTGGACGTGCATATGGGTCAGTCAGTTACTTAAAACAACTGCCAGTATGAGCTGATACAGGCCAGAAGTCAACAGATTTGAGGTCCTTGAGCAAACAAGTAACTAGCAATGTATTAGCAACATTCAAATAAATGGCAAGTGTTGCGTTTCATAGTGCCTTGTCTAACCAGTCTCAAAAAATAGCAGTCAATACCACACACCTGTGGGGTCATCTCATCAGGGCACTGAAGCTCTGAACAGGCCTACGACCACTGTAACTACAGATGTGCCAACATTTTGGAAAATAATTTTGCTGGAAGAGAAATAATCAAATGTGGATGGACAACTTTCCTCAAGCAAGGTGTTTTTAATGAAACTCAACACTTTTGTGATGTTTAACAGCAAAAATATCTGCAGCCTTGTGAAGCCCTTCTCCGCCATAACCATGCAGTGCTTTGCATAACAGCCCTGTGCAGATCAACCCCTGCATGAAATCAGAGCAGCTGTTTTGGGTCAGTGGTTTATTTGGAGAGATCGAAAATATATATTAAAAGAAAAATAGAAGTTATAAAATGACTGTCATGGAGCAGAGGGAAGAGGGAAATGACATGTACTTATGTGATGATGAAAGAAACAAATGAAAGGTTTTTAGTGAATTTAACAAATGTTTGTTGTGTATAGCTTGGCTTTGGTGTTGGTATGAAGCACTTTCAGCCTTTCAGCTGTGAACAGCAGAAGTTAAACTGCTCTGTCTCTTCATTTCAGCCAGCCTCTTCTGTCGAGTCCTATTCATTTGACTGCAGAGAGCACAGCTGTTGTGAGCTACATTTCTTTTACAGTAGCACATGTAATTTTGAGATGCTTCAGACTAACGCAGCCACCTCACTTTCCCCGACGGTCTAAACACATAGTAGCATAACTAACAGCTGATTCAGATCTGATCCAGCTCTAACTATAAACTTTATCAAAAAGGAAAATTTTAAGTCTATTCCCAATGTAGGTACCTTAGGGGTTCAGTTTGGGCCTTCAACGACAGACCTAAAACACCCTCACACACACACTTGACACAGAGGTGCTGACACAGCAAACACAGCCACAGGTAATCTTCAACAAGTGCAATTCAGTGAAGAAGCACCTCAACATTCACCTGTAACATTCACCCACGTACAGTGTGTCCATTTCGCAGAGATCAAAATTACCTCGATGTATTATGAAAGAGAAGAAATCATATTATCTTTTTCTCCCACCATGTGTGACAGTAAAATTTGCTTACACCAACTCGGTTACAACCAACGGTTTCTCGTGATTATCATGTCTTATACCAAATGGTTTGTTTTACATTTGCCTTCAAAGTCCTGATTAAACACTCTGAGCTGTTTGTTCTAAGCTGTTGTTAATGTTCCCAAAAATATACAAACAACATTTTTGGTGCCTGACAGGTTTTGTTTCAACATCCTTATGTGGAGAAGACAGAATTACTGCAACAAAAACAACTTGGCAGGAGGAAAGGCAAATCACTAAGAAAACAGGAAGTTATGAAAAATTGTCTTTGATGTCTTGGTGTTTCCAGTCTTTCTGCAGTGAGCCTCTGGTGGACACTCAAAGAACTGCAGTTTATAGAAATTCTCCAAGTTTGCAGCTTGTGAGTGATTTGCAGAGAAGGGGGCCACAGGCTGGGTATGAACCCAGGCTAGTTACATGGGGCACACTGTGTAAGCAGCCAGCGCCCCAACCTTTGTTAGTCTCATTACAGAGAGTCAATAGTTGCAAACTTTGCATGACTTTGCAATTATTGACTTTCTGTCAATAATTACAACCTTTTTGGGGTATATAAACAGCTGATCTCACACTCTAAAACTAAGCAAGCTGCATCTGCTGCGAGCACAACTTCACCACAACAAGGTACAGTCCTCGTGCTGAGCTCTTCCATTCTTGTCCTGGTCGTTCTTTAAGGATACGCACCTTCATTGCTTCACTTCACTTTTCTTTCTTCACACAGATGGCATTGGGTCTTCAGTTGATCGTGCTCCTCTGTGTGAGCACTGGGCTGTGGATTGGAGCTGATGTAAGTTGTTTCCATGTTGAATATCTGCCTGTTTTGCTCTAAATTCAAGCAGCCACTACTCAGGCTCCAAACCCAAAACAATGAAACTGTCTTTTTACTCGTTAACTCTTTATATTTTGTTTTACAGGCATGTGATCCAACTTGCCCTCCTGGTTGGTCTGTGTTCGGCCATTCTTGTTACATGTTCCACCACAACGCCTTGGCCTGGGCCGATGCAGAGGTGTGCTTTAAAATATATTTCATTTTCAAGTTAACACAGCACTTTTCCTATCTTTCTGCTTCACAGATAATGTTCCTTTTCTTTTTTTAGAAATATTGCACCAAAATTGGAGGAAACCTGGCATCTGTGCACAGCAAAGATGAATACGACCACCTCAGGAGCACAATTCTGCAAGTGACTGGCCAGCACATGACCACATGGCTCGGAGGGTACGATGCAGCAAAGGTGAGTGTCAGTGTCAAGCGTGGGTTATTCTCAAGTGGGCTTGGACCAAGAAGTTTGTTTGTGAGAAGTTATCACAAACTACTTTTACAGTTTGATGCCAAATAAAAGAAAGAAACTAACTCTTCTCCTGTTCCAGGAGGGTGTGTGGCTGTGGAGTGATGGCACTCAGTTTGACTTCCACTTTTGGGCTCATGGAGAGCCAAACAATGCTGGGGGAAAGGAGAACTGCATGGAGATGAACTTCAGAGGTACACATTAGCCTCCTTTTCCTCCAACAGTCCTTCTCCTCCATTTTTCTTTGGTGAATCATTTGGTCTATGCTCTTCTCAATGAATCATTTTCAAATGCATGATCCAAACTGAACCAGAGGTTGATTTCCTTTAACTTTTGTGAGGAAAGAAGCCTCTTTCTTTTCAAATAACTGCAAACATTTCCCTATTTGGTCATCTTTCTTGAACGCAGATACAGAGGAACCTGAAAAGTGATATTCGAACTAAGCATAAACTGCATTGATGAACAGTAATAGTTGCATTTCCATGACATGTGTAAAGAATGAAAAACATGACATCTCTTTTGTTTTGTCTGCAGGAAAGGACTTTGTCAACGATATCAACTGTGATCCAAAAAGACCTTTCATCTGCGCTAAGCACCTGTAAAATCTCCGTCCAGGACTGGGACTGGTGACCAAAACTATATCAGTTTGTTGCTTGTACCAGGCTGCATCAGTTGATGACAGTGCCAAAAACGGTGACAGTCCTGCTTGAATTAAAGTTGAAAAAATACAAAAATTAAGCTGTCTCACCGTTTCTCTTTATCTCTCTCACACACATACACTCTTAGTGCTTCACATACAAATATTTATAAAGCAGGATCAAAACCAGCACAGGCTGAATATCCTGCTGTGAAAGGCCATTGTTGCCATCTTACTGCCCTCCACTGGGCTGGTGCTGTTTTACATAACCTACCTCGATCAGGCAGATAATTAAGTTTTTTATTCTGGGGAATGCTTGAACAGGAACTGAAAGTCTCTGAAGTCTGGGGGTTTTGCAGCCAGTCTCAATTGGACCCTGCAGGATTTTGTGTAGAAAACATGAGAAGGTGATTTCAGAAAATATATATGCCAGTTTGAGGCAATGGTCATCAATAGGGTGGGTTCCCGTTGAGATGCACATGCAGGCTAACGACACAAAAGTCATTTTTTACAATTTTAAATGTCAAGACAGAATCTCAGAGACAATGTTGAAACTTGCAGAAAACAATGAGGAGAAGTCAAAAGTTTACCAGAGTAATTGTTTCAACTTATGGCAACAGGACTAACAGGAACACGCACCATAAATACATAAACCAGCAACACACAAGGAATGAACCTCTTTTCTGCTGATTATGTTGTTTTTCCTCCAGATGTTGCAACACAAAAAGTAAAGTGACAACTGAACTTGTTAACTGATTTTCTTTGCACCTCAGATCTGTTTTGTTTCTCCTTGAAATAACAACACTAAACAATACCTATAATGTAACCGTGCATGAAAATAGAATGAACATAATGTCACATTTTGTAGAAACATTCCTTTCATGCACAGCAAGTATATTAAGACCAAAATAGGCCTGCAGATAGAAAAAGTGATGCTTGTTCTTTTCAGCATTCACACCTGATTAGCTTCCAAACTACACAGTTTCGTCCATTTGGCTACAAAAGAACCAAAGACATACACATACATTAGCTGTTTATTACATTGCTTTTCATACTGATGGTTTCATAGTCAGGATTCAAGGAATGTGTCTGTCCTGCTTTACTTTGAAACTGCTCCATTTCTATTATTTTTAACCCTCCCCCTAAAAAGGAACTTTGATGATCTCACTTCCCAAATGTCAAAGCTACAGCGCACATCCTCAGAGTTAGAGGGTGGAGAGCGTCATAGCCCATCAGACAGACAGACAGACAGACAGACAGGAAGAGGGCTTTGTGGTCCAGTGATGATGAATGTATCAATAATTGTTCAAATCCTAAATCAAACACAAAAGAAAACAAGCAGACCCTGGCACACCTGCAACCACACACACACACACACACACACACACACACACACACACACACACACACACACACACACACACACACACACACAAGTGCGCAGTGACACACTCAAGCAGAGAGTTGGTGTATGGTGGCAGCTTGCGTCTGTCTGTCACTTTAGCTAAACTGCAGTCAGGCCAGTGTCACCCAGAGAAACAATGAGCTCTGTTCCTCCCTGTGTAACTGTGACAACCTCAGACAGCTCACACCCCAAACACACACACACACACACACACACACACACACACACACACACACACACACACAAACACACACGCCAGTTTTAGTCAGCACAAGGTTGCTGTTGTGAAAAGGATAGGAAAATGTTATTTGAATACCCAACTTGACATCTTTACTTGATAGTACAACACACACAGAAAAAGTGTGTGTTAGAGAGAAAGACAGGGTGTAGATGTGACTCGTCCCTGGCATCCTGCATCAGAGAAAAGTCCTTTTGGCCTGTCATTCAGCGTCAGTTTGTATTAGAGGCTAGAGAAAACCCCAGGGAGAGAGAGAAACAGCAACAGAGAGACAGGGGGTAGAACTGCAGGAACAACAGCAGAGAGGGAGGGGAAACAGAGACAAAGAGAGGGATGGAGGAAGACGACTGAGAAAAATCCTGTAAATAAACAAAGAGAGGGGAAGGGATAGGGAGTGAAAGTGAATGAAAGGATAACAAAAGCAGAAAAAACATTGATGAATAAAGGCATAGGTGGAGGAGTGAAGTTAAAGATGAACTACGAATCAAAGACAAAAGGCTTGTCAATATTCAAATTAAATGTTTAAGAGCTAACACATCAGTCACAATGTGATTAGAGTCTATTTTACCATGCATTTCATGTTTTATTATATGCTTTATATGCTTTATGGCTTACCTTTGCAGAGTCTTCCTACTTTTGCAGTGATGGAAAATAAGTATGCTACTACTACTTTGATAGTTTGCACTCAAACATCCTGTGAGATGGTTCACACAACAGTCGTATGCACTTTGTGTCAAACTGAAATAGAATATACCTGAGGTACTTCAAGTTTAAGGTAAGCATACGGGTGCACCTAAACCAACTGATGTGAGCAGACCACATCACTAAAACCAACAAAGCGCTCTTTGATGTATGTAAAATCGCCACAGGTGAGATGAATCAAAGACATTAAGGGTGCTTGTTTAGCTGAAATTAAGAATACAATTCATCGTGATATGTTAATTAAATTCTAAATTATAATTTTAATCAGCTTTATTATGAAGCAAATAAAGACAGGACTGGCTCAGTTTGTCTCATTCATCAAGTGTCTGTGTCACACAAAATACTGGGAGTCTGCAACAGTGCATTATTCCCAACGAAGCTCAATTTCATTTTCAATGTTTTTGACTTTTCATCATTAGATTTAAACTTTTTGACTCATGTGACCCAGTCCTTGGGGCAATGGCTCATGTTATAGTAATTGATATTGTTAAATTATTGTTTTTGTATGTGAGGAAGCCCTAATTTCCTCTTAAGTCTGGGAAAGTTATTGAAGTGTAATCTCTTGATTAAAGTCATTTTGGAAATGGGTAGCTATTTTTTGACAGCACTCACAAGTTCAATGTAAGTAATTGAAGATGCTATTTAATTATCATGCCTGGATCATGTGAGAAACATCGTTTGAAAACCTCATGCAAGTCAGACATCTCACTCCATGCAGCAAAAGATTTAATTATTCTGATAGTGAGATCCAGAATCAGCAGAATACTCCAAAAATAACTCACAAGTCCCTGCTGGTTTCATACAGCTAGGTGTTCATTTAGCACTTTTTGTGTTGTTTTTGCATCTTCCATTGGTACTTGCACTTTTTTACTCACTAAAGATGTGTGACTTATTAAAATTTATGTGATTTATCATAAAATAAAAACTTGAGATGTATCATTTTGTCACCCATTGGCAGGTTCAACAAAATCCAAGCGCAAACTTTCATATATTAGATTCACATCAGCCTCAGGGGGTCATTACATTCCAGCATGGTTTCATCTGCACACTTAATATGAGTCCTCAGGGTTGCTGGAGAGCATGTTAAAAAAACAATTTTTTAAGCAGACTTCTGGTTCAGTGATGATGATAAGCTGGTTTATGTGGGCTCATTTTACATGGCTCCTTCAGATTAGGCACAGCTGCTGTCCATGGGTTAACTGCAAAATTGATATAAATGATAGTATGATAATATGACAGTGTGATAGATAGATAGATAGATAGATAGATAGATAGATAGATAGATAGATAGATAGATAGATAGACAGATAGATAGATAGATAGATAGATAGGTGGGTGAAATGCAAACAGCAGCGGAAGGGAAGCAGAAGTGTCTGTGAGTGAGAAAGAGAGAGAGGGAGATGCGAGGTAAAGTGGTGGGGCGGGGAGGGGGCGGTCGGCGCGCAGTGATTGGAAAATATCGTAGACGCGCACGCACTAATCCGATGATAGGTCTCCGTTACCGAGGGGAGGGAGGGGTCTGAAAAAAAATAGGATCAGGGCGGGAGCATCTTGCGCTCGCGCGCTTCGGTCCTTTTCTCTCGAGCCTTTTGTGTTTGAAACTCTCATATCTCACATATCAATAATTCAAGCCCGCCAAAGAGAGAGAGCAGACGGAGCTCCCTCCGCGCGCTATGAGTTCTGCTGCCTCGTCACTCGTCCAGGGCCCCTCCGCACCGTGCGCGAATCCCGCGTATCTTGCGTCCAAGTGACAGAAAAGCTGCAAAAAAGTGCGAGAAGAGGTGAAAACTGGTGCTAAGAACGGAGGAACGGGATACAAATAGATCTCGAAGAACGGAGAGACGCCTGAAAATAATCGTCCTGCTCTTCTTCGAAACACTCCACGAGGGGGAAAGTGTTTCTGTAGGCTAATTAAATTCAAGCAAACGGAGTGGCATCTAGTTGTAAAACAAGCCAACAAGCCTGGTTCATCGGGGGAACACGGGGAAACTCTTGCCACCTTACTTTTTGAAAGGGAATAGCCGGGTTTTAGGTGTGAAGGAATCAGAAAAGAAGTTGGTCGTTCAGGTATGTTGGCGTTTTGCCTGCTGAGTGCCGTGTGGCTCGCGATGAGCCCAGCCCGCGCTCAGAATGAGACGGAACCAATTGTTTTGGAGGGGAAGTGCCTGGTGGTGTGCGACTCCAACCCGACCTCGGACCCCACGGGCACCGCACTCGGGATCTCGGTGCGCTCGGGCAGCGCGAAAGTGGCGTTTTCTGCCGTCCGGAACACCAACCACGAGCCCTCTGAGATGAGCAACCGAACCATGGTCATCTACTTTGATCGGGTGAGAAAACCATTCTGTTCTATTGTATTTGGCAAAAGAATAAATAAAGAAAACAGTTTTATATCGTCGGGTGTGTCATGAGCCAGTTTCACTTGACAGGAATAACACTTGATTGAGAAACAATGACAGCACATGTGAAGTTGTGTGCGTGGGTTCACGTTGCGTGTGGGATATAACCTGCTGTGACAGGAGTCAAAATGCGGAGGAAAGAAATGAGGGAGGGGGGAAGGGGGGGTTCAAGTATTTAAATAACTTTGTGTCTTCTTTTAATCAATTTGGAGTCTTCCTGACTGGTATGCAACTGTTACAACATAAAAAATCCTGGGTCTGCACTAACGTGAAGTAAAGAGTAATTACAGCTGAGTGTGAGGCTTATCAACGTAAAGATATGTCGAAGAGTCGATCAAATCCAGGCTGAACACGGTTGGGATAAGGCATACCATGGTTTGACGTGTGCGCAGCTGTCTCTGGTGCGCTTGTAGAAATGGTCTCGTTGAAAGAAGAGAGCGGCACCATTCTGCTCGACTAAAACTGGAGCGGAAATGATCCGTCTCCGGAACGATTCTTTTTATAGGCAACACGTTTCCAAAGTGGCTGAGAAAGTAAAGCTTGAAAGACAAGCCTTTTGAATATTTCAACTTTTCAGAGCTGCCAGTGTGGAGTACGGGAACCTGACATCTCGCCAAATAATTTAGTAACGGCAGGTCGCGAGGGCGAGGTCCTTCCCGCCTCCCGTTAAAGGTTAATTCTCCCTCAAACTGCCGTTCAATTACACGCCATAGTTCGCCTCCCTCCATAAAACCAGACATTTGGCTGCGGGAATGCATAATTGAAAATTCCATTTGAAAGATTGATTGAGATCCCTCTCATTCCCCATAAAGTTTAGAAGTTCTGACAGGAGAAGGAGCCAAGATAAAAGCAGAGTTATTCCGCCACAGCACTAAAACTGGATATGAGCTTTGGGGCCCAAGGGCCTGTAGGAACCTGCTTCCACACGATAAGTAGGAGAAAGGATGGTGAAACTATACGGAGGAGACTGTGCAGTTTTTCCAGTATGATTAAGAGAAAGATCAAAGTCTTTTATTTTTTTTAACAATCCGAGTTCCTCGGAAAATAAAAATAAAAACGGTGTTATTTGTTTGTCAGGACGTTCTAGCTTTAAATTTTTATGCACCCATGGGTTGTTGCAGTGACTTTTAAGTGCTAACGTTTTGAAAGACAACCTCTGGATTGAAGTATTTATGCCACTTCTTTCTTTCTTTCTTTTTTTCTTTCTTTCTGTCTTTCTCTCTCTAGGTTCTAGTAAATGTTGGGAGGAATTTCGACGAAGAGAGAAGTAATTTTATTGCGCCACGCAAAGGGATTTACAGTTTTAACTTCCACGTAGTGAAAGTCTACAACCGCCAAACCATACAGGTAACATATTTTAGTTTTCGTCCTCTTCGTGTGTTTGCTTGTGTGCGTTTGCGCGCGGACCACCCCGCGCTGTTTTTCCCCTCATAAAAGTTGAATATCACCCGCAGTGGAACTCATTTTGAAGATGTTTGAACTGTCTTTCCCGGGAGACGGCGACGAAGGCGGGCGCTAACAGATGAAAGCTAGTCGCCCGCCACCCGCCGGCCCAATCATAATTAATCAATACATGCTCAGAGGACTGAGCCAAATCAAGCGCGTGCAGCCGGCAGGAGGACGGGCTGCATACGGTGAGCGCGAGGAGGGCCACGCGGCGCCAGCAGCTCTAGTTTCAGCACCATGGACAGCGACGGCTCCTTCTCTGTCTTTTTTCAAGAAAAGAGGCAGCAGGCTGACTGAGAGATTTGATTATTTAGGAGATTAAAACATTAAGTACATTTTGAACAGCGCAAACAGAGGCAGGCATTTTAATTTTCTCTTTCACACAAACAAACAAGCCCTCACATGGGTCTTTATGTAGAAATAACGTGTTGTCTGCTTATTTACTTCTCCCACACTCTCTCACACACAGCCTGCAGTGTGCCCCATCACAACCCTCCTCTCATCCTCGTTATTATCGCGTCTTAGATGCTGTCTCCCCTCTCTTTTGATGTGTGGAGTGAAGCACTTGAACAGTCTTAAGCTCATTTCCAGCATTTAACATGCACTTGATGACGCCTTACAAGCAACATAGCATTAATTACAATGTACCTCTTGCAAATTAAACTGTTGTGTAATTATGGTGTTGGTTCCCTGTGGCTTTGGCATTATGTTTTGCTACTTATAGGCCTACTTCATTATTGGAGTCTTGAATTAATTAGCAAGGCAGCGACAATAACAACAACAAGGAGAGCGGGTAAAATGTGAGGAAGGAGAGATTTGTCAACCCTGCTGCTAAGTCCCGGTCATCTTTGAATGAAACACTAAATTTTTGTCACAGCTATGAAGAAGTCATACCATCCAGAGTACAGTGGCAGTAACGGTGGTCACATCATCGTAAAGTCTACAGTGTCTATAGCATATGATGCGATTCAAGATAAAGACTTCATTTTGGTACATTTTGGCAGTAAAACACTGAAAAAAATGTAAAAGAGAAAACAAAAATGATGATTACAAGCATTGCCTCGACAATTACCCTCTATTGACAGCATCTCAAGCTAAGGGTGCAGCTTTAATTGGCTTTTCTATTAAGTTGTGAAACCTCCAACGCCCCAAACCTTCAAGAGAAAAGCATCCACAAAGTGATCAAGAAAATTTCCTGCTTGAACATAGCTAGAAGAAGCTGTGCGCTGTCACATTCCTGATGCAAAACAGACAGGTGTGGGTTGTCCTTTCTCCTCAAAGCATCCAGCCGCTCACCTTCAACCTCTTCCACTCATCCACCCATCCATCCTGCGCATCTGCTGTGTTGAAAACTCCCACTGTTTGATTGCCTTAGAGGCAGCTACTGTGGCGCATGCAAGAGATGAGAGACGGCAGGGAAAGGAGGGCAGAAGGAAGAAGGAGGAAAAATATGAGAATAAATGAAATCCATGAAAGGGACACGGTAAAAAGAATAAGTACTGAAAGACAGGATGAGTCCATGAAAACATGAGAAAGAGAGCAAGAGAAAAAAAATGTTGAAATGAAAGGCCATTTTTGGAGTGAAAAGGTGGGAGGATCCAAAAGAGGGACAAGATAAATAAGGAAACAGGAAAAGATGAAAACTATGATATGAGGAGAAAAAGAGAACTAGTAAGATGCAAACAGGATGGATGATGGGAAAGAGAAAGAAAAGGTCGAGGCAAAGAAAAAGGCAGACATTGCGAGGGACTATTGATCAGTGGATGTTTCTGAAAGTACAAAAACAAAATATAAACTTTTTTTCTGTATTTTTTCCATCTCATCAGAGATGTGATCTGTGTGTCAAAAAGCTGCCATGAACCTACCTCACTTTCATTTAATTCTTTCCACCAATTGTACAAAACTAGTGCAAATTAGATAGGGCTTATTCTTCAATCAGAAGGAAAACCATTGTACTGTCTGCAAGGCCACCCATCAGCTGTACCAATTCCTCCCTCTAATGAAAAGCTTTCTCACAATGTTTATGACAGTATACATTTCAAACACTCTCTTTTGTCACAGAGTTTCATTTCAAAAGTATTTGCATTTTATACACGTGCCCCTGCTCTCTGGTTGAAGTTAAATAAAATCAAATTAATTCACTCTCCTTCAGTGAGCATCTCATACCTGCAGCTTGAAATGGAAAACTTGCAGATCAGAAATACAAACAGCTGAGGCGCTGCTTTGTTTAAGACCATATCACTGTATATTAAGGTATTAGAAAAGGGTTAGTGTGCGTCAACTCAAAGAAAAAGAAAAATAAGCCAGTAGTTAAAGAATTACTTTTCAGCCTGTCAGTGTTTAGTTGACAAAAATGTTGTTTGAACAAAAGAGACCCCTATAACGTAGACCGGAGCTAAATACACAAATAAATGTTTGAATAAGCATTGAGTGGAATATTAAGGGAAAAGAAAGTGCTGGGCTTTTTTTTGTTTTTACAAGGTGAATGAGAGGTAGTCCACTGAGTTTTTGGCACCTGAGCTTTCTGAATTGGCATTCATGAAGCCCCGGGTCACAGCAGCTCTGTAGGGGTGAAAGCTTTACAAGGAGCACATCTAAAATGCAGCATGCTGAGTGTGTATTAAGCCTTTCATTTTGCCATCAAGAAGAAGAAAACCTGGAGGCAATGCCTCAAGCTGCTGATAGCACACTGCTCTGATAATAACTTATTTTACCTTTTACGCCCGGCTCTTTGGTTATAAAAACTTGTTTTACATCTAGATTCCAAACAGCTGCTTTGACTTGCTCAAAGCAGAATCCTTTTTGCTGTTTCAGTGCCAGCCCATGTTTGTGCTCTGATTTCTAACACACATTTTTATTCTCTAACCTCGGTCACTGGGGTCATGCTATGTTGTAATGGGATATTTCTCTCCTGGGAGATAGCAGACATGCCTTGTTTTCAAATATTGTGTAGCTAATTTAGAGCAGCAAATGCTAGCCCTGTTAATTGTCCTGCATGAAGAATTTTAGTCTTACCCATTTGTTTTATTTCAATCCGTGGTTGTTCACAGTTGAAATGCGTGTGTATTTAATGTCAGTGATTCTGTTAACTGGTTCTCAATTCCTGAAACATACGGGTTCTGATTCAGGTGATTTTTGTGAAAAGAGGTGGGCAGAGTAGTCAAAAATTGTACTCAAATAAGAGTACTGTTACTTTAGAATAATATGACTTGATAGTATCAGGGTGTAATATCAGTCCCATGGCTCAAGCACCTTCTGAGCATACCTGAGCGCCATCAGTGTGATAGGTTGAAGCCCACTTCATGTACAGTCAATGGTTCAAATCTGGACTCTACACCAACATTCAGTTGAGTGGGCTTTATCTGTGGCCATCCTAGTGTTACTATAACAGAGTAATACCTAACACGTACTGTAAATGTAATAAATAAGGCAGTGTGTCACTATCCAAAGGTTTACTGCAGTTGTGTTTTTGAATAAATTGAACAGCCAGCAGTGTGTGGATGTGTTACACATAAAGTGTGAACAGAACAAGCTGCAAGAACTGGTCTTAAACGTACTCCAATCTGCTGTTACAGGCTCAGACAGGGCTCGTCTTGTACGGTGGAGTTACAGGGAAATGAGAGGCAAGTCAGAGGCACATAAATAAGCACCTTATCTGTTCCTGTGGTCTCTTGCCTTTGAAATTGTGGAAGGAGAAAGGGTGACGATAAGACAAGATAATGGAGTTGGTTCGTCTGCAGCTGGCCAGGAAACAGTATATTCTATAAAGTTGTCAGGCTTCTCACAAAGACAGTGCGTTTTAGCTGCTCTTGTGTAAGCTTATTTCAAGGGTGAAAATTTATTTTGCTTAACAGATGGGAAATCATTTTTAGAAATGGAAGTGTCAAAGATTGAGAAATGCTCAGTCCAGACTGCAGGTCTGCAAAACTCCACAATGAATACCATTTAATTCATGGTCCCAAGAGGATTAACCCTGCTCACCTTACTGATCCCTTAACCTTTCCTCGAGCACCACCAGGGGATCAAAGTCTTTAAATGTTTCGTGAAATATTTCAACATGTCTTGCTGCTCTGGCACTAAATCTTGACATATCTCACTGGCTTTGAAATTCCTGTTTCTGACATTTTTCATTTACCTTTCAGTGGATTGTTCTAAAATTTGGTACACAAACCCATGCCGCCCTCAACTTGAATTCCGTTGGGTGATTCTTCAGTATTTTGATTTTTTACATAAAACATCATTAAAACATTTTGGCATCAAAACGTCTATTTGGTCATGTTCCCAAACAGTCCCTCATCATGTGACCTAAATGATATAACCATTGACCTGAGCCTCTTGTTCCCCTTCCTAAACTGAGGACATCTCAAATCATTTCTCTTTACTTTCTCATTTATCTAGAATTGATTGTATAGTTTACTTTCAAAAGTTGTGATAAAAAGCACTTTCTGTCAACATCCTAGTTGTTTGACACAATTTAAACAGCAGAAGTCAAATTTGCCAACAGTCATCACTGAAAAAGAAAGGAACATTTTTAAGTTACTCTATGAATAATATTTCATTAGGCCAATTTTAAAACAAATGTTTCAGCTCATATTACAGCATTGGTTCTTTTGTGTGATGTGACATTTTAATGGCCCTATTTGAGGGCAAATATGGCGAGTACCATCACAGTGACTCACTCATCAAAATCGTTCATTGTCTGAAGCAGAAGGATCTCCTTGAAAAAAACGAGTCCTTCACTGAAGATAAAATCTGGATGTCAGGCAGACATGGGGAAATGCTTAATTCGGCTTGCACTTGTTATGCTATACATTCATTTTATTGATGTTGGTGTACTGTGATGGAAAATTTTCCTTCGCAACACAAACAACTTTATTTAAAAAACAGTTGTAGTTAAGATGCTTTCAATAAGGCTGCAAAGACGCTCTACTGAGTTTTCATATCATGTTGTTCACTAATAACAGAGATGCCACACATTCACTCAAGATCTAAGGAAACAGTCATCTGAATTTAGGACATAAAACACTCTCTGTTAAGTTCAACAGCATCAATCTGGGCAATGAAAGAAGACAGTGTTAGATTTATTAGTCTTGTCAGATTAGTTTCCGTTCACCTGAAAAGATATTTTACACCATCAGTGTTTTGGAGACAGGATTTAGTCATTGTCTTTTAATGAGATTGTTCCTTTTGTTTGTTTCTGACCTGTAAGGTGTGCTCAAAGAGTCAGGCCTGTCAGCTTGAAAAGGAAAAATGTAGATTTTTTTTTTTTTGGCTTGGAAAATGTAGGGAAAAAAACCCAATGGATGTGGGGTAAAAGTTGTTTGTAGTTTGATGTACCTTATCTGATAGTGGGTGGAATATGCATGAATGTTTACATAGTCTTCAGTTGTTTAGACAGTGAGAGCTTTATTCAGTCTGTGTGAAGAGGAGAAACACTATAGCTGAAGACTTTAACCAGTCATGTGTCTGGTGAAACCAACAGGGTCTTGGATTGAGCTTGTTAGAGTTAACAACTATATGTTGGGGATATTTCAAACTCAGGAGACATTTTATTTGTAGGCACTGTTAGCTATAAGCTGAGAGTACAACACATTCGCTAAAAATCAGAGATGAGTCCTGATTTTTTAACATTCATTAAATCATTTGATTATACTTGTTAAGAGTAATTTTGTTGAAATGATTATTCTCTCATCTTAAAACTATAGTTCTTCTATTCTTTTTGCTTGCCCCTGTTTGTAATGTGATACAACTGTCAATGGTTGTCGTTTTACCTCATTTAAAAGCTGTTTCTTTTGCCAATGACAACATAAAAATACTCAAAATAACATTAGAAAGCTTTGTAGGTCAATACCTACTCAAAACCTTAGGATAAAAAAAAGAAACCCAGAACTGAATATTCTTTTTTGTCAAGTTTTTTTTTCAAAATTTTCAGGAGTGGTCCTTTATAAATTTGATTGCCATTGAATGCAACTGAAATCTCCAGTCTTTTGTGAACAAGTTGTAGTATGCATGTGACACAGGCAACTTAACGCCAGTGGCCACAGGACAGTTGGAATTTTTTGGATTGTACCAACCATTTAGGAATAAAGGACGTTCAAATGCAAATGCGTCAGCTCCGACACATCCATCATTTAAGGGTTGATTCACGTTTAAAGATAGTAGTTTTTAGTTGTTGTTTTTACCGATTTTGTTGTTTTGCAGTGCTATTCAAAGATGGTCTAAAGTACAATCAACTCAAAGCAGGTCTGCACAATCTTTTAGTGTTTTACTACCAGGTGAAAGAGGAGTTTATGATGCTTTGTTTTCTGTCATCAGGTGCACCTGCTGTTCAGCAGATCTCCTGAAAAGATGTCAAGGCCTGGCGTCAATAAATTAATCCCTTCAGTTTTTTATGTGCAATTTGATACTGTAAATAATCACAAGGACATCTGCTTGGCAGAAGTTCTCCGCAAACTCATCCTTATAATAATGTTTGCACCTTAAATTTGACGTTTTGGCAGAATCACAAGTTTTTGCTTTCACTTGAAGAAATTGGGATTGAAAGCTTTGCCCAGTAGTTTAACGAAGAGTAATGATCTTGTTCCTGGGGGCAGTATTGATGAACTGTGGTGAATATTTGACAATTTGTCTCTTGAAAGATGTGTGTTGGGCTTTGGGCTTCAAGAGAAATAGCTCTCTGATATGCTCGTCTTTGCCATGTAGAGTCTTTCTCTTCTGCTTGGTGTCTCTTGCAGATGAGTCTAGAGCAAAGGAAACAGAAATGAAAAAATATTTTATGTAACACTTTATTTGAAGGGATATGCATAACACTGTCATAACACTGTCATAAACTTGACATGACATCCGTCATTAGGTTAAAGAGGCTTCATGCATGTGTATGAATGTTATTTTGAAATGTTATTCAGTCAGTCATGCCACTTTTAATGCAAAGTTGACATTTATGAAGACAACATAACCTGCCACTGTCTTTGTAAGATTTGCTGGTTTGTCTTTGACACAAGCACCCTTGGACACATATTTTGTAGTCAGTATCAACAACGCAGAGAGTTTAATTCAACATTGTGAACATTTTACAGTCTTGCTTCCAGCAGCTGAGAGTAATATCCAGTTCAGATCATTTCTACTCCTGATTTAGAAAAGTACATCCATGCTTTTCTTACATCAGGAGTTAATTACTGTAATGCGCTCACCTCTAGCACAAATAACCAACGTTCATAGGCTACAGATCATATAAAATGCTGCTGCAGACCAGTTAGTTATAGAAGTGATTTTAAACTTTCATTATTTGTTCTTAAAGCCCTACATGGCCAGGCCACACCTTAAATTTGCAACTTTTCAACTTATTTCAACTTTCTTTAAGTTCCTTACTCTGGGCTTTAAACAAAAGGTGATGAGACCTTTGTTGTTTGGTGTCCCCAAGCTTTAGAGCTCAGTGCCAGATGATGTTAGGTTAGCTAATTCTATGTCCTATTTAATATCTTCCTGAAACCTTCCTTTCTAATGGTGATCCAAATTACATTTTATCTATATCATCAACTCAATCACAGAAACAAGTGAAGTCAAGATCATCTACTCCATATGATTTTACATTACATATTGTTGTTGAACGCTATGTCTGCTTCTACAATATCCAAAAGAAACATTTGGATGCAGGTCGGGCACCTCACTTTCATTTGATATGTCCTCTGACTTGGTTTTTTCGCTGCGGTAGATTTCACACACTGCTGTAAAGGCCAAAGGCTGAAGTCCTCTTCTGATGCTGCTTCTTTGTCTCTCCTCAATTTAATGGTGGGCATGAGCCAGCATAAAAAACAACTGCAGCCCTATGAAACAATTCATCACAGATTAGTGTGAGGTAACTACCTGACTTTTCCATTAAAAAGCATCAGAACTGAGGAAAGCCAAGAAAGACCAAACTTATGGTTTCACATATAGAGGATGTGACTAGTCAATCAAAACATGTAACCTTGCTTAAGCAGACATGGAAACCACCATTTACCGTTTTACTGTCTCTCAGTTTGACTTGTTGAAAAAGTATTGGCGAAAGCATCACTGTGGTTTCTGTTCAAGTGACAGGGAAGTGACTCAGTATAAACAACATCAGGACAACAAAGCTGGTGCAGCGTAAATTTGGCTATTTATCAATATTTGGATTATTTGAAGGATGACCAGATATTTTCCTTGACAAATACAATTCTTCAGTAACAAAAACCAAAAACAGCTGCACTTTAATAGAATAACTTTCATAGCACAAAGTAAAAGTTAATTAATCACAACATGATGATGGTGGTGTCTGTACTGCCATGTAATGCCATGCCATCAGGAGCTTTTGAAAATCACTTTCAAACTGATTTATTTCCTGATCACTTGGCCATACTAAACACTTAATTATGATTAGTTGAAGCTCAAAGGCTATGGTTCTTCATTGTCAGAAATATTTGGCACATTTCAGGGTGGAAATTCCTATTAGTGTTTGCATCAAATTGGTAAACATTAGAGATGTGAATTTATCAAAATCTCATAGATAATAGTGATAATATGGTCATATATGGTATGTATTGCCAAATGAAAAAAGCATGAAGCCATGGATAAAAATAGCTCTGAGTGGCTCATGATGTTCACCTTTCCATTGAGATGAGAAGAGATGTGCTTCCCTTGCTTGGCTTTGTGTAGCTTTAGCTTTTGCCTCTTTGCAGAGAGCTACCAATGATGTATGATGAAACTGTAGCTGTAATGGGAATTTAGAATTTGACTCCTGTACATTTGCTAACAGTGTGAACTCTTCATTGCTGACCACAGAAAATGGCCTTAGGACTCTGGTTTTATATTCGAAAATACATCTGTGATATCTTGAAATTTGCACTGTTGTGGAGAAGAGTGGCCTTAAATGCATCCTTTAAAGTCTTTCGGCCCTTCCTCTCATCTTATTTGACTTGAGAAAACCAAATGCTTCCCTACATTTGATTAAAAAGGCACTTGAACATCCACAATTCAAAATCAAGCTTTTCCCTACCACTAACTCTAATGTCTGTCATCATTTTCCTGACTTATGAGCACATGTAAGGCAGTAAGTAGGGAGCAAAAGTTGATGGTCTTTCTGGGTCTCAGACCCATTTGCTGTGCTCCACTGCAGCTGAAACAAAACCTTAATACCATCACAGGTTTGTGATGGCATTAAGACACGTTTTTTTTCCCCAAAATATTAAAACTTTGAAGGTACCATCACATTTTAAGCAAACACACTCTACCTTCCCAGGTATCAAATGCTATGAGTACTGGTCCTGAGTGGGTCCTGACTAATCTCATCCAGTTAACCTTCCAACAAAAGAAGTTCAAAAAGAAGTTTATTCGTAAATGACCACCCTTTTAAATGTTGGACACCACTCAGGAAATGTGCACTTTGAGCCCTTTGATGTTGCTGCTCATAACCTTTCAGCCAGCTAGATAGAGATGGTAAGTAGTCTTCTGCTTGTCTTATGCTAATTTTTTGTTGTAAATGAAAATGCCAAATTTGGCAATTCTTGGCTCTGTAGTTTTGTTCTGCATCTGCTAAATTTCCTCAAAGAACTAGGTGTGCTGGCACCTTCACCAAGGAAACACTAACCTCATATACCCTGTGGGTGTAGTTTTATGATGATTAACAGCTGCTATCCATGTGTAGTTTTTATTGGGGATATAAGAAACTTTGGGGGAGGGAGCCAAAAAACAGATTAGAATTTCTAAAGAAAAATGTATATGTATAATTTTTTCCTTTTTTTGTTACCCAGTTCCACTCAAATTCTCTACTACGCAGACTCTGGCTACACAATGGAGGCCAATGGCGGCTCTTCTGATAGGGTCCTATTGGCTTCAAAACCATACAACAGAGCCATGCTATTCTATATACAGTCTATGATTACACCCTGAAACAGAACAATATTGGCGTCCAAGTGTATGGTCATAAATTGCAACACAGGAGTAGGAAGTGCAAGGGGCACAGCTTGTAAACGCATCACAGTAGTGGGACATGCACTTTGACATGCTTGTTGTTCAGCTGCTCCAACACTGCACACCATCACCTCTTCCCTCATGTTCTACCTCTGTTACTTCCTCCAACAGAGGATTAAAAGTGAAAATTTGTTGTCCCAACATAATGTCTTAGTCGATATGCTCTGCAAACAAGCTGTAACTTAGACAAAAATACACCACTTTGGAATGGTTGTTTGTCAGAGGCTTACATCTGTCTTTTCTTTAACTAAGCACACCTTGCAGTTTTATTGTAAGGTATAGTAATCCGAGGGGAAGTACTTTCATGTCTATTTGGTACCATATAAAACTTCTATCTGCATCTATCTATCTGGTGCATGCTGTTTTGACGACAGCTTCAAAGGAAAAGAATCAAAGTGCTGAGTGACGGTGCCTTGATGATGCCTCCATCATTCAGACTATAACTGAGCCTTTATATACATATGTTTATAGAAGTCCCATAGGTTTTCTTTATTCTCAGTGCAGTAATACATTAAGATCTTTGGTTGGCAGAAAGACCCTTCATACAATGATATAAGTAGAACGTTCAGGAAATATGATAGTTAGTTCCATATTTCATGTACAAATCCTGCCATAGTTAGAAAAACTGCTCATTAAACAAAGTTACAAAACACAGAGGAAACCCACAGAGAGTTGCAAACCGGTAATTGTATTTCTAGATTGTGTTTCTAGAAAGCACTTTCTCCTTGTTGCCACAGTATGTGCTCAAAAGGTGCATCAGCAAAGAAGAGAAATCTGAAAATCAAAAAGGCTTGTTGAAAGTGCCAAATAAACGCACAGAGCTGACCTACATAAAGTCTCCTGGCCGGCACAGATGTTCCAGATTCTAATAATGAGAGTGTCTGCTGCAGGAAAGGATTTTTCCCCCTCTCAGAATGCAAAACATGTCGAGATCCCACCTCAAAACTGTTGGCAGCTGGCTGTGGGTAATGCAATTTGTGCTACAATCACAGAGTGTATGCTGTTGTCGACAACATTCATTAAAAAATAGCACCACAGTAATCCCCTGTGGTTAATATCACTTTATCCAACACTTCTGTCATTCAAACATCACTGCATAACCAGATTTTCTATTGTTTGACTCTGTGTCTTTGCTGCTGGTGAGTAAAAGTCTTGTTGACAGTGACTTGGCGCTTTGCTATGGTTCTACTCTTTGAATTGGTGCTTTTCACAATTACAGGATAAAAAGCTGTAACCGTGATATAATGGTCAAATGAAGGTTTTATAATGCTACTTTTCTAAGGTTTGACACTTGTGCGTATCAAAGAGTTTAAAGTGTTTTGCTTCAAAACTACTACGTGTCAAGTTGACTCACCTTTATTTTATATCACTAACTTTAGGCCTAGCATGCGTAAGACAATGTTTTCATTTCCTCAGCATTGCTGTGTAAACGCAGATCTTTTTTGTTGCCATGTAAACAAGGCCTAAATGTTTTTGCGGCATGTAGCTTGTTAGCCCCAAAAAAATCTATAAATCAGTTGCGTCATTGTTTAAGCCACAGGGTTCAAAGTGTGTGAAAAAGTTGCAGAAATTATGGTAAATCCTTATTTTTACCTGGAATTGCAACCAATTACTATTATTATGATTTTTACCAGCACATTCTTTTTTTCTTTGTCTGTGCTGTGTCCTCCCCTTGAATGACCTGAAGTCACAAAGCACAGAAAAACTCCCCACCATAGAAAACTGTAGCAGGGACAGAGACCTTCACGGGCCCAGACAGATGAACAATTGCGTGTGTATCCATCATGATGCCTATCTCTATCTGATCAAAAGATGGGTCTGGAAGAATAAGGGACTGGCAGCAAGAAAGAGATGAGGGGCGAAATAAGTTGGGATGACAAAAGAAACCGTACAGATTACGTAAAAATGTGAGAGGAGTGAAAAAGTGACATTGAGAGAAAAGAAAATGAGATGTGGAGATGGGGAGACAGACAAAGGAAAAAAGAGGAGTATCATTGTCACGTCAAGACAGTGGAGCGGACAGGAATTGATGATGCAATAACAGGATGTCATCATTTTGTCGGTGTTGAGTGAGGTGTCACTCAACTTCTATTTACATATTAAGAGCCAGATTTTACATTCCCCTTTCTTTTCCCTTCTTCTCCAACCACTTTCTGCTGTTTCTTTCCCTCACTCTGTGTTTGAACATCCTCTCCTTCTCACTTTCTTTCCCTCCGTTATCCTTGACTCCCTCTCTCCGTTCCTCAGCCAGTTAATTGGCGCTTATGCATTAATGAATGCAGATCGATCGAGGCCCGACAAGATGCGCTGCCCTATTATCATGCTTTCATATTTATGGCTGGTAATTGTAAGGGCGTAGCTGACTCTGTGTGTGTGTGTGCGTGTGTGTGTGTGTGAGAGAGAGAGAGTGGATCAGGAAGGAGGTAGCAGACAGCTGCACACAGGCACAACCTCCACATGTTCTTTAGTCACACAGGTGTGTGTGTGTGTGTTTGTGCGTGTGTGTTTGAGTGTGTATGTGTGTGTGTGGTGACCACAGTCTCATCCTTTCAAAGCCACTGTCACAGCTTTATTAGAGCCATTCATCACTGGGACTCACCACATGCTGACCTGCTGTGGCTCTGTGTGTGTCTGTGCAGCTCAGAAAGAGGGAGAGACAGTAAAAGTAGACAGGTGGAGAAAAGTTGAGCTCCATTCAGATTTGCACAGTTTTCTATAAATGCATGAAAGTTTTACATGCTGTCTTCATGTTGGAAAATAATGCAATTTTCTTTCTAAAACAGCATCATTCTGGTTTGGGATGAAACTGTCATGATGTCTAAAAAAACTCTTGCACAGTAAAATGGGAGGCATATAGTTCTCATAGCTGTTTTTTACTGCAGAGGACTGGACTTGTGAGAACTGTACCTCACAACTCTTCAGCTCTTTATTATTGCAGCTTCGAGATGTCACAAAAGAAACTTGTCTCCTTATTTTCTGTCTTTGTATCAGGTTTCCCAGCAGACAGAAATCTCACTAACACATACAGCTCTGTCGATTTGGCACCTTTCCTCTACAGAGACCTTTGTGTGAAATCCAGACAGTCATGATTTGAGATGTTAGATTTATGTTTATTATATAACAGGTGATTTATAGAAGCCAAGAAGTCAAAGTCACGTGATTACATGAGGGAAAAAAAGAGAGACATAGTTTTATATATGCTTGCAGTAAGACAACACATCGGTATGAAGTGTTGTGTGGTACTAAGGGTGGGTTTGTCTGCATGGCTGTGAGTGTTTGTGTGTATCTGAGGGTAACAGAGTGATGCAGCCGTGTTGGCTTGTCTTTGTCTGCTATCTCTGTCTCTGTTTGAAAGAATTACCTGCACACTGGACAGGAACCATGTCTCTCCCCCTGGCTCTCTCCCTCCTGTGTCTCTGTCTCTCTTTTCTGTCGCTGCTTCTCTCCCTTTAGTGAAAGAATCCCCCTCCCTTTATTTTTTTTTCCATTGCAGTAACTTGTACCATCTATTTATGTCAGTGCTCTGTCTGCTCCGTCTGCCTTTGCTTTTCTGTATTACAATCTAGAGGTTAATGGGGCTAAGTGGAAATCTTTGGTTGCAACTCTGCGCATGCAATGTTCCATTTAGCTTAAGTTTCTGTCATTATAAAGTAAGAATATTCTTTTAGCTTGATGATCAGGGTTTGGATGGAAATTTTATCTTTAAATTTTCTGATTGATTTACTGTGAGGCAAGGTGACTGTCAAATGAGACTGTACAGGTGTGAGAGGTAAGATTTCTGATTTTACATGAACTACTAATTCTGTGCAGCGAAGCAGTGACCAAAATTAAACTGTGATAGGATCATTCAAAAAAAAAATTTTTTCTCAAACCCATAAAACCCTGGGTCATTATTGATCCCAGCTTTTACAGTAATTCTGAAAATGAAAGAACTATATATTTTTTTGTTTTAGTGTTATTTTTTTTAATGTTATTTAATGCAAAGACAGGTGTCGACAGTGTTTATACATTGTTAATATAGCTGCACCACCTGCGTTTTTTCACCATACATTTCGGTCCCTCTCTCAAAGAAAAATATTTTTCACTACAGAACAACTTGTAGTCTATTAATTATGAATCCTTCTTTGAACCATTTCTGAGAGAATCATTCTCATTGAACAATAATCTATTATCTGACAAGCCAACTGTAAATTCATTTTATAAATATTGACGTCTGCCTAGTGTCTAATGAAGACAAAAACTAAAGAACAAAGAAATGAGACTCAACTAAAACTTTATTTTAAACTTTAAACATTATTTTTTTGATGGACAGACTCATCTTCTCCATATAAAGAATTTTATATAAATAATATACATATCAAATGAAATTAGATTTTTATACTATTGGTGTTCAACTTCCTGACCATGTTTTTAGTCACATGATGAATGAGACAAAAATAATTAATACACTGTACTGTAGAATTACTCAAAACGCCTATTTTTGATACTCATGTCAAACACTTTTTGTGTTCCAGCTCATCACTTCATGATCAATACCAATGCACCTTTTTGAGTCTATTTTAAAGCCTGTTTTTCATCGGTTATGAAACTTGTGATGTAGAAAGTTTCATGATCATCAATCTGCCTCTGTATCCAATCAGTGAGTGATTATCTATGTGGAGGGTTGCCAGTCAGTCAAAAGTAGGGCAGGGGATATGCTCTAAAAGTATAAATTCTGGTATTTTTAACAAAGTTACAAGGGAATTACCCCCCAAAAATTCTTGATTCCTGCACATTCACCCATCTTTCTTATCAGGGAGTATGAAACTTTGCAGAGCCCAGTCATTGTTGATAAAATTCACTGTCAGACTTGTATAAGACTGGTCCGTATGCCAGCGGTAGTGAAATAAACCCCTTTGCTCTTCGGTGATCTTTTTGCATGTGGAATTGAAGAGACAAGAAAGGCCAACCTAAGGAGAATACTTGAAGATGTGAAGCACCCACCCAAGGTAAATCTAGGCTCTTTCAGTGGCTTTCCCACTGCACCATGCTGCGCTGCACCAGTTATAGCTTTCCTCTTTGTCCCTTTATGCAATAATATCATCAGCATAAGTATTAATCCTAATGGCGGCTGCTTTTTAGCTGATATCTGTGTGCTGAAGTGGTCATGTGCATCTTGTTGTATCACTTTGCTCCTGCCTCTGTAAAGATGTTGAGATAAACTGAACATGTTGCTGCTCAAGAAAAAACTTTTGAGTGGACTGTGGTCAGTTCCAAATTACTGATGGTATTGTGGTACTGGGTTTTTTTTTTATTTTGGAAAAAAATCTCTTCCATTGAGCAGGCAGCAATATTATTGTCTGTGTCTCCTTGCCTTTTGCTCCTCAGATGCTTTTGGTTCAACCCAGGATCAAAGAGCAAGGAAATATCATCAGATACAATTGAGACACAGGGGCTAAATTGCAGCTGACTTGGGGCAGATTAAGGCCTTAAGTGTCTTGTTCTTCATGTTTAGCTGAGTCACAGTTACTGTCAACTTTCCAGATGTTTTGCATTCTGTACAGAATCTTTTGAAGTTGTAATTTTACTTTAAACCTTATCAAGCAGCACAGTTATACTGAAACAAACACACTTGCTGCTTTAATCTCATTGGTGTGTCATACTGCTATGCTTAACAGAAAAATGATCACACTTGTGAAAATGTCCACAAAATGAACCTCAAGTTCATAAACACATCGATCTTCTCACTGATCCCTGTCTATTTTTACGTCCCACATTGTGCTGCTGCTGATTAAGCTTTGCCTCCTTCACCCCAGCCTCCTCCTATCTTGTCAAAATGTCTATTTTAAATGCTTGTGGTGGATTTTGCAATACAATCTCCAAAGCAGGCTTGGATGACCCTCAGATCACCTCAAAAAGAAGAGCCTGCAGCACCAAGTATTTCCATTTGGCAACAAATGGTTAAAATCTGACAAGTGTTCCTGATGGAGTTAATATCTCCACAGCAACAGCTTAATCCATTGCTCACACATCATGGTTCATACAAAAGTATTCTTCCAGTCTATTTCCTCGTAGGAAACATACTGTGAGAACAGTCTGAAACTTGCTGACTTTGGTGACCTCTCCCTCTCCATAAGCAGTTTTTTTGTGTCACTGTGTGAGTTGTGACAAGTCGTCCGCAGTGAGGAGATGAATGTGGATGGAAAAGGAAGCAAAAATGTCCAAGAAAAAAGTTAAAAACTGAATATCATGTTAAAGGAAGAGTTGACTTTTTCCCAACAGCTCAGTGTTTATCAGAAGTCACACTCTGCTCAAACAGCCATGACACTTTTCTCTAAACATAAACAAACTGATGCCTCTTTGGTCTCCATATACCTTATGTGCTCATATGTTTACATACCCCAGCAGAATTTATGAGTTTCTTGGCCATTTTTCCAAGAACATGAATGGAAACACAAAGTCTTTTCTTTCACTCATGGTTAGTGGTTGGGTGAAGACGTTTATTAACAAATAACTGTTTACTCTTTTTCAATCTTAATGACAACAGAAAGTACCAAAATGACCCTGATCAAAAGTTTACATACCCCAGTTCTTAATACCTTGTATTTCCTCTTTCAACATTAAAAACAACTTGAAGTCTTTTGTGGTAGTAGTGGATGAGGGTCTTTATTTTCTCAGATGGTAAAGCTGCCCATACTTATGGCAAAACCCCCCAGATCCTGTAAATTTTGGGGCTGAACTGCAGGTTTGAAGTCTCCCCAGAGTGGCTCAATGATATTGAGGTCAGGAGACTGAGATGACCACTCAGAACCTTCACTTTGTTCTGCTGTAGCCAATGGCAGGTTGACTTGGCATTATGTTTTGGATCATTGTCATGTTGAAACGTCCAAGTATGTCTCATGCGCAGCTTCTGGGCTGATGAGTGTAAATTTTCCATCAGTATTTTCTGATAACATGCTGAATTCATCTTACCATCAGTTTTGACCAAGTTTCCTGAGCCTTTGTAGCTCACACATCCCCAAAACATCAGTGGTCCACCTCTGTCTGACTCAAATAGGTTGATCAGGTATCAGTGAGAATAGGCTGATGCATTCAGTTTGGTTCTATGCTGTTCTGTGTGTCATGTGTCAGTTTATCTGTAGGCCTTTATATTTTGTTTGGTAAGAGCTTACATTGCATTAAGATCACTAACAACAAAGGCTAAGCACAGTAACATATTACTTACTTAAATCAATCAACACTTTACATACAAAGCACTTTTCATACAAAAAATGTCATACAAGGTGCTTCTTAAACTTATTAAAAACAGTCTGATGTATGTAAAACTAAACTAGGATGCATTCAGGATGACTTCTTCCATGTTTCAACAGCTATTGGATATCCACAGACACGTTCAGCTGAAGGTATCTAGTGAATCAAAAATGTGTGTGATGTTATTGAGGATGGTTTTAAACCACAGTCCAGTTTGCCTCCAGCTTTATATTTATCAAAGACTGCCCTGTCTGAACTCTATAAGTATGTGTGGGAAGACAGCAGCAGTTTAAAAAGTCCCAGGGATCCTCAGGAAGCTCTAACCTAGAAATCTAAAGCTTGGATGTTTTCTTGATTCAACTGTGGGCTGGTTGGACTTGAGTAACGTGTGCCACAGTGTGGTGTGATGATTGCATTCACTACATAAAAAAGAAACTCTCTAAGTTCAGGTGTTGTGGGCCTAAGTAACTTCATTTTCAGAATTTTTGTAATATGTATTCTGCCATGACCTGTGCTTTTGATAATTATAAAATTGTATAAGTGTAGTCTGAGTGTCCTCATCTGATTCAAAGTCTGGGTGTTCAGAATACACACACACACACACTCACACACACACACACACACACACACACACACACACACACACACACACACACACACACACACACACACACACATACATGCACATCTGCACACACATTCACACAAGCTCACTGAGTCAGTCTGTGCTGCTATGTTCAGTTTGCAATTAAGAGAAGTGCCTGGCCAAGAGAGCTCTTGACTCTGACAGGCTCTTCATCTCTTGCTTGCACACACACACACACACACACACACACACACACACACACACACACACACACACACACACAAATCTGCTCTTTCACCTGACCATCAGGTGGAATGGGGTGGATAAGTATATAATTACAGGATGTTTATGACTGTTTCATCAGTTAGCAACAGTTTTACAACCACCACTGACTTCTCAGTGTGCAGAATTTTTGGCTGGTGTAAAGCTCAGGTGTGAAGGTAAGAAGAACACCTTGACTTGAAAAAGTTAAAAATATAATTTAGCTAAAATCAGAAAAGGCTCTTTGATCTACCTGGTCTTCTCTGTCAGACAATGTTTCAAAGTTTTGCGAACTGTAAACACTCTGTGCCCTTTGGTTTTCACTCTGGCGTTTGGAGCACACGGTAGACTTCTGCCTGAGGAGCTTACTGCTCATGCCCGCTCTTGTGGTGCCAATATATATGCTATAATGTTGAGAAAAAGACCATGGAAAGCTTGAGAAGTAATGAGTAAAATGATAAAATGAGTCTGATGCTAAAATAGGAGAAACATGGGGATGTTTTGCTCTTGGCTAAAACTCTGGTAGCTCAGTTCTGTACAGTCTGGAGACGAGCCACTGATTTTTGGTGCAGGTAAGTAAAAAAAAAAGCTCTACTACAGAGATGGGCTACTTGTTCAAAGCAAAAGGCTCACAAAACCCTCTCTGTAATCTTTTTGGCCTTTTACTCTCTTAAGGATACATATCTTTCCTTTCAGAGTCCAGGGTTTGTTGCTGCAGAGCATCAGCACTTTCCTCTAAGGCTTTCTGAAAGCGCAGCTTTGTGTTACACGTTTCCCTTTTGGATGTTGGAGTGAACTGCCAATATTGTACGCAGCTTTACTACCATCACCTTGCAAAACAATCACATTGTGTGTGTTTTAAGTGGCTGTGGGACTGTTTTTACTTTCTAGTGTAAAATATGTACTCACTGCTGAGGGCTGCTAATGCCAAATTTTCAGGCTTTTGGGTTTCGCTGCATAGTGTACTTTGTTTACGACAGCTATGGGTAAGATGATACGAGTCCAATTTCCAGTTGAGATCAGGATTGAGAGAATGGAAAATACTTTGATAGACTCAGCAGTAAAAATGTTATCTATCCATTCTTTTAAGGTGGGAAGGATAACAAGGATGTTATCCAAATACAGTGTTTTTTTTAAGTTTTCAGAGTGAACCTCTACCCTGTGATAGGCTGTGGACCTGTTCAGGATGTACCTTGCATTATGCCCAATGACAGCTGCAATTGGCTCCAGCTCCTCAAGACCTTAAAAAGAGAAAGTGATAAAAAAAAAATCAGTTGGTTGGATGGATGGATGGAAATGAATCTCTCAAAACAATATATTTCTGTTTTAATCACAAAGTTATGCTTGTTATTGTGTGTGAACTTTTCCACACAAACTATTTCTATGTTCCCTCTGGTATTTAGCTTTTTGTGCATGCTAAGCTTATTTGATCCAAAAATAACCATTAAGGCCAGATGAACTTGTCAAAGCACAGTACTTGATTTTACCAAAATCACAATGTCTCCTTCTAACAAGGCCCTTCCTGTTGAGTATTTATCCATTGAATAGATGTTGACAAAACTACTGTGGTTACCACTGAAAAGAGGTTGAAATAGGTTCAAAGCTGAAATTGTTTTCAACATCATTTGAAGATGCTGAAACATCTATTTCTGGAACAGATTGTGTTCAGAAAAGATGCTGAACACTTTATTTTTATAAAAACACCAGTTTTTAAGAAACATCTCATATGTTTTGCTGTGTAAGTGAATAGCGTGAACTCTGTGAAGATACCACAGTGTTTCAACCCTCCTACTCTGAGCTGCACTGCTGAAGTAACAGCTTATCCAGTTCCCCAACCGTCAGATTTGGTGTATTTCACATACTTTGCTCACTCTTATTCCAATTTCATAATTTAAAAAGCAATCTGCCACTAATACGTCAGTATTAAATGCTTAGGGTGGTGGTTTTAAGTTAAATTACCCAGATGATGCTCAAGATGCTGCTCAAAAAGCAAGCACCCTGTTGAGCTGAAAAATACGCTGGACACAGTGAGGAGGATGAGTATAACGGCACCAGTTATTAAACATTTTTTCTTCATGTCATCTCATAAACATACATTTCCGATTAGAAATAGTACATTTTCAAAGAAATCAATACATAATCAATACATACCAATATGGGGTGATTTGATTGCAGTTTAACCACAGAATAAAATGCAAGTATAAGTGAACTGGTGGTTAACAGTGAATACATCCTTAAGAAAATGTAATTGCACAGTTTTATTGTGATTTTACAGTAATGTCAAATTTAGATATTCAACATTTTACAACTTTTCAACTACACCACTGGCTGACTGGTGTAGTTGGAAACGGTGATTATGAACAAACATATGTTTTGTACTTAAAGAGGGAGTCATGTAAAAAAAATTTAAAGTAAAATGTGAAAGTAAATAAATGAGTTTACAAAGTAACACGAGGTAAAGTTACAGCAGTTTTAGGGTCGGTATATTTTTCAATCAACAACAAACTCACAAATCATCCCCTAAATGTATAAATAATTAAAACAGCCACAGTTTGACACAGTGATTGGGAAACATCATCTCACACCTCAGGGGATACATAATAATGCTGATTTACTGTGCTTAAAGGGCTTTCAGAAGATTTCAGTCTGAAAAACAAGTCATAAAGGATTTTTAAATCTCTTCTGATGGCTACTGAGAAAACTTTATGTAGGAATTTGCTCTGTATAGTTAAAAAAAATCAGTGGATTGATTGATTCATTTAGTTTTTGTTTTCTTCTATTTTTTATCAAGTAGATGCTTGTTGTTTTCCTGTATGGTTATTATAACCATTGTATATGCCACTCTCTATGCATCTGTCAGAGTTTAAGTAGGGCTAAAGGATTATATGATTGTGATTGTGATAAATTTCAGATCAGTTACCATGATCAGCTGTGAACATATTCAATCAATCAAAAATGGGTGGAAATGTGTGTGATAACAGCCAATCAGAGTCCACCTTTTTCCTGCCCTGCTTCATTAAGTTTTCATAAGTTTTCAGAGAAGTAAACAGAATGACCAAATGTGGAGCTAAATGTGAAGAAAGAGAAATAGATGTTGAGCACTTTCTTTTTGGTAATGATAATGTTAACATTTTAAGAAGTCTTCAGTATTCTCCAGGGGGTAATTTGTTTATTTTGGTCTTGTATACCTGCAATTTATTTACTTTGTTATTTACTTTGTATGTTTTCAAAATGTTAAACTGATCTCAGCCAGTTTTTGAGGATCTTTATTCAAGAAACTAATTTAAAACCAGTTTGAAATTAGTCCAAAAAAAGTGAAAATAATCAAGATCAGACAATGTGAAAAAACGTGTTGTTTCTATTATTATTTTTTGCCATGTCGTCAAGCCCTAGTATTAAGGGCATATTCAGAGCCACATCTTAACCACAGGATCCACAGTATGACCACATACTGTCTGTATTCCCTCACTGAATCCCTTATCCAGTGACTGTTATTTTTAGTGTACTGACATCTCTGCAAATGCAGAAGAACACACACCCCGTGTTTTTTCTTTTGTATTATCAAGGCAGAGTTTGTTCTCAGGAAGGCTGTACTCTCACAGGTTTTGCAACAGACATTTCTCCACAAAGCGTGTTAGTTTGTTTTAGCATTAAATGGGTTCCAGGGGTATCATGAAACTATTTCTAAGTGAAGCATAAGGGGGAAAAAATCCAGGCAGCACTTGTATTTCTGCTGTTTCTCAAAGAGAAGTGATGAAAGCTGCTGACTAGTGTGTGTGTGTGAGTGTGTGAGTGTGTGTGTGCGTGTGTTGTCTGGTCTGGTCTGGGAACCGACGCATCCCTGACAGCTCCTTCTCTTTATAAGAAGATGTTATTCCCTGTTGAAGCATTTGTTGAGTCAGACACAGTGTGCATCTGCTGTCTTTGTGTGAGTGAATGTCCCTCTATATCGTTGTAAAATCTCTGAGAGGTAATTGAAAAAAAAGGAAGTACACACACTGTGTCTACAGATAATTTACTGACTGCACAGCACAAAGCACCATTTGAGTGTTCTCTTTCAAAACTACTTCTTTTCTACCTTTTCACTGACTCGTCCTCCTCTTCTCCCTCACCCAGGTGAGCCTGATGCACAACGGCTGGCCAGTGATATCGGCGTTTGCTGGTGACCAGGATGTGACACGCGAGGCAGCCAGTAATGGTGTTCTGATCCAGATGGAGAAAGGAGACCGGGCCTACCTCAAACTTGAGAGAGGAAACCTAATGGGAGGATGGAAATACTCCACCTTCTCTGGCTTCCTGGTGTTCCCCATGTAGAGGAAGAGAAGGAGGAGGAGCAAAGGGAGGAAACAAAAGGAGGAGGAGCTGGTGTAAGAGGGGAAAAAAGTGTGATGATGATGGAGAAAAGTCAGATGGAGGAAGAAGAGGGGCAAGAGGAAATTGAAGTGGACTTGAAAAAGATGGCGAGAAAGGAGGAAAAGAAGAAAATCAAAGAGAGAATGTGACAACAGACTCTGACTGGAACGCTGCAGGAGGAGGAGGAGGAGGAGAGGAAAAGGAGGATGAAGGATGTTAGGGAGATGTAAGAGCATGGCACAAACGATAATCCAAGAGTGAGTGAAATGAGGAAAGAAATACAAGGCCAGTAGATTAAAGTGTATAGCCAGCGTTTTCACTCTCCTCCTTTCATCCATCCTTTCATCCATCCTCCCTCTGTTTTCTCTGTGGCTTGACTGCAGCTTTGGACAGCCAAAACTTTTTTTATTCTCTGCTGAAAGACGCAATTGATCATTTATATGTTCCAGAGTGTTCTAAAGCCCGAGTGTACTCCTCCCGTCTTTCCCTCCCCATTCATTCATTCAATCATTAATTTATCCATGTCCATCAATTTAAGCTTTGAAGAATGTTTCTGGAAGGACTGCTCCCATCATCATCATCATCATCATCATCATCATCATCATATAACTGTGGCCATATTTCTGTTTCTCATGCTTGAGATAAACTGCACTGATTTTGGATCAGACTGCTCCCAAAGCCAAACCTCAGTTGAAAAGGAAACAACCCTGATCCCACAGGGGCAAATCTTTTTAAAGTTGTGTGCAAACAGCAACCATGAAAACTATTGGCTTGTTAAAGTGGTGTTTATGAAAGTGAGATTTGTCTCTTTTTACCTCACGTCCCATTTATCCTGCAACAAAAACATTAAACTTGACTGACAGTGACAGGAAAAGACCTTTTTGGAAAACAATGTTAAAATGTTGTTAGATATCTCCTTTAAGTCATCCTCTTTGAAAGGATAGTAGCTTTGAACTTATACTGTTTTTCTTGTAGGATCGTATTGAGAAAGCATTCATCACCAAGTCACAAAGTCAAAGATTTTGAGTCTGAATGTATCACTGCGATATCTTGATGTAATTTCCAAAGTGTCATTCAGTGAATCACTGGTTCAATGTCGAACAGTATGATTGGTTTGGAGGGGAAAATCTGATCAAAAAAGGAAAAATCAAATCCTTTTCTTGTGTTTCTACATGAGTCTTGATTCTGGTTTGAGTGTGTGGTATGACCAGTCCTCACAACAAACCATCAAATTAATGTCTGGTTTCCAATAGTCACTTGGGGCAGATTCTCCGGGCAACTCAAGATGTTGAGTAAGAGTTAAGTCAACGTATGTTTAACCTGTGACTTCTTGTGAGAGATTTCAAAGACTAGCTTTTGATGTAAAAAGGAACCATGTCGCTGTCCTTACTTGAAGTTGGATGATACTTAAAAATAAATATGAATTACTTGTATGACAGGTCACAATAGTTGACAAAATTCATTATCCTGTCTTCTAAATTTTTTCGGTTGGCTAAAATTTCGAGTCACTCAGGAGTCACTTCTGGTGCAAAGTTTGCAGTCCCTTGCTTTGAAAGCAAGCCATCTCCCAGTCCACAACTTCTGTGCAGCACAAAATGTAGCGCTTCCCTCACAAAATTGCCTGCTGCAGTGTCTCTGTAAAAAAAAAAAAATTACAAAAAATCGAATCAGAGTATTTAAATTCAAAGACAAGAGGACCGAGGCGTATATCTGGCTAATATTAAAAATATAAATTACATAAGCAACATATTGCTGGTAAGCAATGGGGGAAAAAGTAGAAAGTTAAAACAAGTTAGGGGAACTGTTCAGTGTAGATGTTACACAAACTAAATCAAGTTTCCAGTCATTTACTCAACAATAACCATGACTCTCTTGTGACTGTGTTATGAACCTCAAACTGTTACAGAGACAAATTGTAGAGAAAAAACTGCTACATGCTGCTGTTTTTATCACCCAGCAGCCACACAAATATCTGATCCGACCTCAACCTCGTCCTTCCATCTTTCATCTCACTCTTCCATCAGTCGTCTCCTCCCCCTCAGTCTGTTACACTCCCTCTGTCACTGTTGCTGTTTATCAGATTTGTACCCCTCCCTCAACAGGATCCTCATCTCTCTCTTTGACTATGCTGTTGACCCACAAGTGCAGATTTCTCTCTCTCTCTCTCTCTCTCGCTCTTTTTTGTATACACGAGTTATCCCCTCACTTGTCTCTCTTTCTTCCTTCCTTTCCTTGAAGGTCTGTCCCTCTCTCCCTCCTCATGTCTGTACATTATCTGCTGCTGAATTTGTTTGCCTCCCAGCACGGATCCTTCCTTGCTTTTCTTAAATGTTGGACTTTGGGACACTAAAACCAATTTACAACAATGAACTCTATAACATATATATATATATATATATATATATATATATATATATATATATATATATATATATATATATTATATACACATTGTGTGTGTGTGTGTGCGTGTGTGTGTCATACATATGTTTACCTATATATTTATATAGTCTGGATTCGGTGGTAAAGATAAGATGACCATAATACTACTATTATTACTATTGCGTTTATAACTATTGACTTAGACCAACTACGGATATAATGGACATAAAGGCATGAAGTCACAATATATTCTCTTTTTATAAGATTCTGAAACTTACTAGTGATTGTGTGTTGAAATCTGAGGCTGCTGTCCTTCTCTTCTGATTAAAAACATGCTTCTTGTTTTTTGTTTTGAGTCCAACAACTGTGTGGCAAAAAGAAATCGACAGTATTTATTTAAAAACCGACAGCTCAAGAGGACTTTTATTTTTTATATTATTTTTATTGTTATTATTATTATTATTATGGTTATTATTATTACTATCAATCAAATCCATTTATCTACTGTTTCCTTTTTATTTGCTCTGATGAAATCAATAAAATTTAAATGGTACTTTTATTTTTCTTAAACCTACCTCAAGTTTGGCAGCTCTTTCTTGTTGACACTGGAATCTTTTCTGAAAGCTGCTGGAAACAAACACAGCCTCAGGTATGGTTATATATTGTTATACTCTCTGCAGCACTGGGCGATGTTTCCTCCCTCTTTATCTCTGTGGATCTTTACGCAGTAACTTCTGCACTGTTTATCTCTTTTTCTTTTATTCCCCCATTCCTCTTCTTCTCTTTCCCTAAAAACCCATCTCATGAGTGTTCCTTGTTTCTTTGCTTTTACTGTCAGTCTTAATATTTCTCCATGTCCCTTGAAACTTTTACTCTCAATCCTTCTTCCCTGTTTGTACATTTTTTATTTTCCTTGGATGCCTTTACCCCCTCCTCTCCCTCTTTCTTCACTCTGTTGGTTTTTAAGGTTTTGTGGTTTGTTTCTCTCCAGACTCTAATGAGCTCCAGGGGGAAAATTAGAGCTGGAATAATAAGCAAACATCAACATCCTCTTCCCTCTTCCTCATCTTCTGCCTTTCCCTCTTCGTTTGACTTCAGTTCCCTTCTTTATGCTTTTCTACATTGATCTTTTATCTTCCCTGTATTCACTGATCGGTCTTTGACTCAGAGTTATGTTTGAGACCAGGTTTTTCCCCGTCTTCTACACTCTCATTTTTGCTTTATGTCTTCATTTTGTGTTTTCTGTCATTTTGTTTCACCTCTAAAATTCCATCTACTTTCTTGGCACAAATACTGTACTTATACAAATACATATAACCACAGCCACTGCTCCTCTCCACAACCATTTTAAACAGTCCTGGGGTGCTAAAGGGCTGTGACGGACCAAAACCACTTGACATGAGCCAAAGAAGTAACCAAACTTGTGGCCACGTTCTCTGTGTTCTCTATTGTTCTGACTCTGATGAGATTACACCTTGGAAAGAGACGCTTCATAATGGTGTAGGTGGGCCATATGTGTGTCAGCAAACATGCTGAGTCTGGTTCATGTTAGAGCATTGTGATTGCGAGCCATAGTGGCCAGCAGGAAAACGACCCTGTGGGTTGGGGGAGTTTATAGTTAGTCTGTAGTAGAGTTAGTTAGTTCAGATGATTAGCCTCACAGACCTAGAAGGCGACTTAAAACTGGTACTTTCCATTTTCGTCGTACAAAACGGCTAAATGTTTAGTTTTGTTTGCATGCTTATTTGGCAGACAAGATAGATATTTTCATACTAGATCATGTCCAGCAGTCTTTTTGACGGCAGTGGAGCGGGTGGGGACTTCTGCAACAAAGAAACTTAAACCAAGAATGGTGGTGATGATAGCAGCAGTATTAAAAGTTGACATTTTCCTGGTTTAATTTTGAAGGTGATTATCTCAAAAGCAGAGCTCAAAGAAGAAGGAAAGCTGGGTGTGTTTTGGAAACTGTATACATAAATTATTTTAAATCAACAAAAATAGCATTTCACTTGATGTGTTTTTTTCCCCTTTTTCTCTGCTTTCACCTTCTTCCCCAGTATATGTTTGTATCTCTAGTGAGTTGCTGGCCTAATCAGCAGGGTAATGTGTGGTTCATGGACAGTAAAGAGAAATGTTATACTCAGTCATGATTATAGGGCCCTGGAAATTTCTCTGAACCTGTTATTTACCTGTTAAGTCAGGTAATCCACTGGTAGAGCATTAGACGTGTTGGTCTATCACGACAGTGGATTCAATCTGAAGCTCTAACTGAAGGACAGAAATGTAAAAAGAGTGTTTCTTGGAGTAGCAGCTATTTTTGAGTGTTAGAAACCAACGCTAACATCTATATTTATTTTTTCTTAAGGTCATCTTGTCTGGAGCACACAGAAATTGAACCAGTGATCCTGTTTTCAGTACCTCATTAAAATTCTGGGAAGCCTCAGAGGCTGGTAAAAGTAGCAAATGGGAAACAGTTGGAAGATGATTAGTCAGTGTACAGTATCACTGGCTGGTACCTTGTCAAAATTCCTGTGAGAAGTTTGTTCTCAGTTTCTGTTTGCTGTGTTAAGTCTGGTAATGATGCTTGAGATTAAATTTCCTCCAAAACAGGGACCTTTCTCTGCATCAGGTATTCTGCTAAACTCCACAAAAATAATCTGATTTGCCCAAAACTGTATGTTTTCCATCCACTTTCTGTTTTGGTTCAGAAAGATTGATCCGTTAACAACAACAAAACAAAACTGATTGTAACAAACATGCCTGTGCAACCTTAGCCTCTGACCTGCTATCATTTTGTGGAAACAGGTATTTTGTTTTTATTATTGAATAGTGTTTTTTTCATTTCTTTACAATGAGGTGGTCAAATAATAGGCATGAATCAACTTTGTAGAAATTAATTTAAATGAGTGAGATATCACCGGTCAGATTATAACCATGTGATTATGCTTGAATGATACAGAACAGGAATCTTTTAAGAGATGTAAGCTTTTGAGATAATGATGCAGAAAAATAAAGATGTTTTTGAGGTTGGTACCCAGTTTCACCCAAGAGCTCCTCAGTGCAAACTTTAAATGAGAAGGATGATCCAAAAACACATACATTTTAAAACCTACACAGACTTAAGCACCAACAGGTGCATCGTGCAGTTCATCTAAAGCTGAGCGTGATCCCATTCTTCATCAGACCCTAAGACTGTACACTCTTTATAAACCAGAGGATGCAAACCAGGATCAAATCCCACATGGCAAGCAGAGATAGCTGAAAAACAGATTTTAATAGTGGGAAAGGAAAGGCCTTTCTCCAATGATTCCTGGAAAAATGTCAAATGAATCACCACAGAGCTTTGAAATAGAATAATATTCCTCTGGGGACACCAAGCACCAGATAAACGCCCATTTGCAGAGTACATCTCTTGCATATGGACTCTGCATTCTCACTCTGTCCTGCAAAATTAGCAGGTCATGGCACTGATGGGGACTCAAAGTGTGATGCACCAGATACAGAGACTTACAACAGGTGCAAATTGTCACTCACTAGGGTGTCAATCAGGTCTTGTTTTTGACCAAGTCCATGACCAAACCCATAAAATTTCCTGTCTGGGTGTGAGACATCCCTTTTCCTGACTCATTATGCACCTCAGGGACTGTAGATGAGCCACCAGCTGGGGCGTGTTGGCGTAACCCTGCTATGCTGAGTCAGACAAGATCAGTAAATTGTCTTGATAGTTAGGGATTGGAGGGTAAGCCAAGTGGCAGACATTTGACTGTCTATTCTGCGTTGTTGTTGGCAAAGCACAGAGATCGTGTTCATCTTGTTAGTGGGTGTAAAAGCTGCACTGAGCTTCATTCAAAATGACCCTGCCTATAGCTTATCTTTCCAGCTGAGAGTGAATTACCTCTTTTAGCTCTGGGGGAAATGCCTGAATGAGCTAGAAGGCTCAATGGCTTGATTGAGAAACATCCTGCATTGAGTCTCTTGCAGCGTTGAGAACATGAGCCATTAATGAAGCTGGGTAACCACCATCCCAAACATACTTTTCCTCAAGATGACAGCCTCTAAGCTGGAGCGCCTGAGGACAGAATCAGCTGTCTTATGAGCCTCATCCTTCCCTGGAAAAAGTTCTTCTCTGTCTGGGCTTCATGTGGATCTTTCAAAGTTTTGGCTTGATTTACTTGCAGCACAGCAGCCATGTTAAAAGCACAAGCGGTCAGTCCCTACCCAGGGTATATTTTCTCAAGCTGAGAGACCAAGACCTGCACTGCTTGCTTCAGGGCTGTGATGCCGAGTAGGGTTGATTGCATCTTTTCGATTTGAGGAATTTTAGCAAGCTGAAGAGTTAAAGGTGTGGTCTGCAGGACTTTCTTGAAAAATAAAATGTTAACTTTTACAGGAATATCCTGCTCATTTGTCATCTATGGGCCTTTATACAGTTGTTGTTGTCTGGGTCTACTTCAACTTTCTCCTTCCTGTTATGCTCATGCTTCGGTTGACTCAAGATGTTTCTGGGCAGAGAGTAGGTGTGGTGACCCAGGCCAATCACTGTGCCTTCTGTGCGCAAGTGACTCTGCATGTTTATGATAGTGAGTGAAAGAAGCTATCATGCGCGGCTACAATAGCAGATGGAACAAGAAAATCAGCTGTACAGTTTTTGAACTCCCATGTAGAAACGAGACGCCGCAGGTTCTCGCTGGGCTGGTGAGCGTGTTCACTTCGCTACAGCTATCAGCTACGATCAGAAGCAGTGGTGGTGTGCTGCTGCTGGCACTGAGCCACGGAGGAGGAGTCCAGTTTGGATGTTGTGTTGAGAAACAGTTCTAAAATTTCCTGCAGACCCTACCTTTAATGAGCAAACAAACAGGACAGGGATCCCTAAGAAATAAATTAGAGGACATAAAGAAACACAAGATAAATGCACAAGAGAGATAAACACAAGGAACACACACAAAACAAAAGGCCAACACATGACAAAACTAAACCAGAAGCATAAGGAGCAAGAACTACAAAATAACCCTGGAGACACAAGGGAGAGCAAAACACGAGGCACGAATCACTAAAGATAAAGACAAGAAACATAGAAATACCAGTTTAATCAACACAACGAAACACAAAGAACACACTTCACAAAAAGTGTAACTCATTACAGGAAACAAAAAACACACAAGGATCACAAAAAATTAACACAGGGAACCACTTATGTAACACAAGACAAACACTAAGAATAGACATAAAAATCCAACACATGACAGCATGTGTGCACAATCCATTGTGCGTGTAGGTGAGTGAGGGTGAAGGTGTTTTTATTTGTCACAGAGGGCTTGTCCCCCAGCAGTAATTTGATTGTGGCAGAGCAAGGGAGACATAATTGTTTGCAGCAGGTCACTGCATAGCAAACAAAATGTGTGTGTGAAAGAGGGAGAGTGTGTGTGGTGCTTGTTCCCCCATCACAAGTGTCTGTTTCACTGCTTTGTACCCCACCTCTCTCCTTCTCAATTCTTTCTATCTGTCCTGTCCTTTTTTTCTTTCTTCTTTTCTTGCGCGTTTTCTCCTTTCAATGTCAAGAGAAAGCTGACAGTTGGATCTGATGCAGCATTATATTTTCAGCTCTATGGAAATGTGCACACACTTGTATACAGTTGCCAAGAGCGCAGGCACACACACACACACACACACACACACACACACACACACACACACTCTGTCACATTTCTCGCTGCTGTACTCACTCATGCCCCTGTGCCCCTTTTTCAGCCAGATGGGCATGAAGGCAGAGAGAGAGAGAGAGAGAGAGAGAGAGAGAGAGAGAGCAAGAGAGAGAGAGTGTGAATGTGCAATAGGAAGCGTCAGAGTCAGTCTGACATCTGAACAGAAAATAAGAGATCAGCAGTTCTGTTGTTCCAATGACAGATAACCTTTGAGCCCTAACCTCTCCCAATCCTTGGGTCGCACACTTTCACGCAAATCCAGACACATGTGAGGAAGCTTGATCTCGACTATTTTCACATCATCTGACACAAAGTCCCTGTGGCCTTTCTCCCCTGTCTCTCTCTGTGTCACTCAAACAACATACAACAAGACTTCTTTGCCTGGCCTACAAGTTAGAGGTGAAAGCATAGACTGTAAGATACATGGACGCAGTCTTCATGGCGTCACCCATTTCTTTACAACACAGAGTTTTGCAGCCTATCCTCAGCAGCTGCAGGTATTGGAAAAGACAACCTAGCTTTGTTGAGGAGAGGGTGTGGTAGAGAGCTGAGCTTTTAGCTTTTTTACAGTTGACTGCTGTGTGCCCACCTATCACTAAAGAAAATCACGCCCTAAAATTAGCAAAACTTGTAACTTTATAACCAAGGAAAGTTGTGTTTTTAACCCGGCTTGAAATGTGTTTGTGTTTTTAGCCTTAAAAATCACTTGTTTGGTTTTAAGTGTACATGGCTTCAGGTTTGCTTCTATAGCCAACTTCAAGCTGTCAAGTTTTTTACACCCCAGTCATCATAAGTTTAGACTGAGAGTAGTTGATCGGATACAGCGTGTAAAAAACTGAAAGTGATTTCATGGTCAAGTAAAAAGTAAATCTGAGGAGCTACAAAGTCTATGTGCAAGTCAAAGCAAACCCTGGTGCATACATAACAAGAGTTAATGGGTGTGTGCGGGGGATGTCTGGCAAGTTTTTAGGTGAAGGGGGAAAACATTACTGAAAAAAACAACAGATACTGACCATTATTGAATTTTCACAAGTGTGAGGTGGTCTTGTATGATCACTGAACAAGGGATGTGAGGATGTCAGAATTCGTGTCACTATTAAAGTGGCCCCCCCAAAAAAAATTGTCAACAGTTTGGTCCTGTTTAGGACTCGGTGATGCAATCCCTTGGTTAGTTTAGTTACCTGGAATGTAAATGTGGAGCTCCAGCAGTGGAAACTGTGGTGCCATGTGTAGAGTGGGCCCAAGAGCTGGACTAGGGAAAGAGATTCAATCCCTGATTTGAGTAGTGGGTGTTGGGTTCAAGGGGTGGGGTGTAGAGTTTGGAGGTGGGGGCCCATCTCCTCGCTGTGTATTCTGCCTGGGGGTTAATTCAGGCATAATGCTATTTTGGGTCCCAGGAAATAACAAAATGAAAACACTGATTCAAACAAGGAAATGAAAGATAAGGAAATAAAGGGAAAAAGAAGGATAAAGAAAAGAAGAAATTGACTTGAGAATAAAAAGGAAACAAGATTAACTTATAACAAAAACTCAAAAAGTAGTTAAACACAGGTATAGTTAAAAAAATGCAACAATGATGAGGTGTTTTTTTTTTTATTAGCTGGCCTCCAAAGTATTGCGCGCACACACATTTAAAGTCTAAAAAGGTAAATCATTTTTAGCAAATTGACCTAAAGATTAACATCAAGGCATGAGTTCCTTACAAGTCACAGGGAAAAAGTTTTAATGATGCAAATGCAGGGTAGCTCCCTTCAGGGTCAACCAAACCAGGGCTCACCAGAAAGGCCTGTAGCTCCTCCCACTGGGCGTTAACAATGATATTTACCAAAAATATGATTTCCTAGATTTCAAAGTGTGTTACACTTTGAAACTGTGATATATTTCATCAGAGGCAATGAAAAAAAATTGGCAAAATTTGTAAAAGGCAAAACCAAAAGATTGCATTTCTAAGAACATGTGAGCACATTGCCCGACATTTCTGCCTCTACTCACAGCGGAAATGGTGCGCTCCGTTTACTGGTTCAGAAACACGAGCAGGACGTGATGGAGTGCGTGTCACGGTGAGTGAACCTGAGGCTGTGGAAATGTATGTGTAAGTTAAAAATAGAGCTCCCATGTGTGCACACTTGATGCACCATGAAGCGGAGAGGAACAGAGGAGTTCTGGCAGCGTTTGCTGTGTGAGACGAGACACTGACAGAGAGGGAAAAGTTTAGTGTGTCCATGCGTGTGTGCTGGTGTGAGTAAGTGTCCCCACGTGCACCGCCCCCAGTCAGAGATGGTGCTGCGCTGTCACAGCACAGAAAAATAGAGGCATACTCCTGTTTTGTTTTATTTTAGCTGTAAAAGACGGAAGGGAGAGCATATTTCTGTTATGATCTGAAAGAAGGAGTGGCCAAGGTTTTTTGCGTCGTGACGCATGCAGTGCGCGTGCTCAAAGTCTTAACAGGTGGGTAGATGCATAGGCATAATGGGTAGATCTAATACTCCCAGTGGCATTAATGTTTGAAGTATTAATGGTCTATAGAACAATCTCGGTGAACTCATACATTTGGGGGAATTTCATGAATATCGTATTTAATTATCTATTTTTGCCAGTAAAAGTCAAGCCAAGAGTTCAGTTACCTTTATGTTATAGAGTTTGGGGAAAATTAAACAACTGTTACCTGTCATATGCTGGGTCATAAAACTCAGTAGTTTTTCTGATTAAATGTAGCAACCCTGTTACCAATGATAGAAGCTTAAGTCGGTATGTTACAGTTTAAGTAGGCAACAAAAAACTTGTTATGTGAAAGTTTTCTCTTGGTTGTTTGCTTCCCAACAAAAGTGTGATCTGCTTTTTGTCCAAAGCCAGGTCAGATCTTTTGCAACTGGTCTGGGGCAAGCTTCAAGTGTATCAGTGCTGCTATGACCGCTGTCCATGGTCCTGATTACTGGCCAGTTTGGGTCACAGGTGTTAGGTCAGAGGGTGACATAAACCATCTTCTTTATAATTGTTTTGAGTGGTTGTGTATACATTTGTGTTATACACTATTGGTCCTCATCTTTTCTTGTACCACAGACAGGTTTCATGAAAGATATAATTTTACAGACCGGCTGGAGAATCAGTGGGAAAATGACTGTGAATATGTGTATTTTTGCTGTGGCAGTCAGCTACTTTGAAGAAGTGTGTACGTAGTTTCTGGTCCAGCCAAAGCCAGCCTCATAAAGATGCTCTGTAAACTGCAAGTTTTTAGTTCTTCAGCCAGGGATTGCTGCCTGGTTTGTATGATGTGAGTAGACGAGCTGCTATTATTGTAGACTTAAAAGCTAGAACGCTGAAACTTGTTTACATAAATTCAGTTGTACGAGTGCATCATGAAATATGTCTCATAGATGCATTAAAACCTGCTGTACACATTTGATGTCATCCACAGAAAAAGAAGACTCTGCAGAAATGTCTTGATTGTTTTGCTGCTTATTGTGGTACATAGAAACTTAACAAGCAGAAAAGTTTTTGATAACACAAAATTGCTGCATCCACAATCTGTGACCTGCAATGAGTCACTCAACAGACAGTTTTCAGCAGCTACAGTCTCTGTTGGGCTGAGTCTAGCTCTCAAAATGTTTCCAGATCTTCAGATGTTTCTGTTTTTTAGTACTCAAAAGATATTTCATGACAGCATGTTGATGTATAGTCTATACTCATAAAAGACTTGAGTATGCTGAAATCAAATTGAATACATCTGCACACACTGTACAGCTTAGAAGAGAGATGAGACAAACATGACATGTTGGACTCTAAAGTGTGCAATATGTGGCTGCGGTGTCACAAGCAGAGTCTGTGTGTTAGTTTTGTGTTATGAGCCGAGGTGATAGGGGAGTGCAGGTGACTGAGCCGAACACAGAGTAACAGATAGACATAACGCAGAGCAAAGAACAGAAAATAATGAACACTGTCAGCTTTCAGCTATGTGATGTTCACAGAGAAACTTTCAGTTTGCAGCAATGAGTTTCTGAAACTCAGGAGATTTAATGTTTGTTTTTAATAATACAAAAATTCTTTTTACTTGATTCATAGTCGCAGGCTGAATGCTTTCCTGTGGTTTCAACACTGTCACGCGTTGGACAGACAGATTAAAGCTATGTAGACTGTGTATCAGTGACAGGCCCTGCATTTAACTCACTTTCTTCAGTGAAGTCTGAAACTAAATTCTTCCCCAATAGCCTCATCTTAATCTCAATGGCATGAACAAGCTCAAAATAATCGAGAATACAATGTTCAAGTACAATGCAAGCTGAAGGGCCCTGACATACTGGGTATTTCGCTGGCATGCAAACTCACAATCTCATTGCTTGAAAACCGAGGAAACTTCTTCATTGCAGAGGGATTGTTTTGGAAGTTTTGAAGGTCTGAGGTAGAGATTTTTGATGAAGAGACAACAAACCTGGATGAGGTGAGGTTTTTTCACAAAGATCATATGAGGAGTGTTTAATAAGCTTTATTTTGCCAAAGACAATGTGCAGGTTGGCTGAGATTGCCAGGAGAGTAGATGAAAAATAGTTATTGTTTTTTTTTTTTTTTGAACTGCATGGTAAAGGTTGTGCATTTATAAACCCATGTATGCACCTTAAATTTTGTGTAACTGGCGTTACAGTTTCCTAAATCACTTTCACACTGCAACAAGACTTATAAGCAAAATACCCGAGTGCATAGTGCCAAGGACAAACAAAGACACTCATTTCTCACAATCTGATAACTGTGTGGACCTGTTTACATACAATTCAAATGAGTTAACCAGTTAGCACAACTGTTGAAACTGTTGACTAACTCAGCCAGCAAAGACTGAACTCAATTAGTGCAGTTATCTGGTTGAAAACACGCTGCCACAAGGCAGTCCAAGCACCAGTCAGGACCTCGGACACAAAGATAGGAGAGAGGCAGAGCGAAATATGCTCTGTGTTTGCCAGAAAACCACTTTTAGAATGTTGTAGTTAATTATTTTCCCATTAAAGTACAGGCCCAGGTAAGAACCAATCTTGTGGGCCGTTTCAGTTTTCAGTTTCTAATCTGCCTCTTAGTTCAGGAACTTCCCTCAAATGTCCCTGACATCATTTATCTCCTAAAAGTCATGGTACAAACAGGGGTGAAATTTGTTCATGGTTGATGTGAGTGAAGTGCAGTTGAGAAATTAAGTGTCCATTACTACGAGATGCAAATCTGGGCCTAAATGCTGTCAGGACACAGTGTAGGAAGAAAGCAACAATAGAATATCGACGTGTCATCCTCCCGCCAAAAGCAGCACCACAATGAATAAAGTCAAAAAAGAGAAAAATAAGCCTAGGTTTTTGTTTGTTTTGTTTCATGGCACTGTGGCTTTCTGGATCTTTGAGATGTAACATTTGGGGTCAGACTCAGCTTCATTGACCTTCTACATCAGGTAAAATGCTGTAGTGCCCTGAAATGCAATTTGAGATAATTAAGTCTTGTCATAACAGAAACAAAAAATACTCTCAGAGAAGAAGACGAATAAATATCTCTTCTTGACTTCCCAACATTTAATGGTTGAATTTACTCTATCTTTATTTTCTCTATTTACCTGCAGGCAAACTAACCCCCACCAAATATTAGCTAAAAGGTGCTTTGTGTGCGGACTTCAAAAACTCAATACACTAATAACTACAGTGGATTTTAGTGTGACCACTGCTGACGCTCCTGGCAATAGAAGCATGATTTTTCTTTGCTTGAGTTCAACCATCAAGCAGAAGATGAATGAAAAAGAAGGCAAAAACAGACAGCCACACAGGTTACAGGATGACAGGAGTGGAGAGGAAATGAGAGTGGAGTAGAGATGGAGAGTGCAACATGGAGGAGAAGAGGGTTGCAGTAAGAGGCTCTCACAACAGACTAATGTGTTTTGAGGTTTCCAGCAGGTGTGTTTCTTGGACAGATGCCCAGTCTAGCTGTTTAAGTCTGGAGGAGAGAGAGAAAAAGGAGTAACATACATCTTGGGCATCCAGTGTTTCTGGAGCAATAAGTCCCGTTTAACATCTACAAAGACAGCGTTTGGCAACGCTCAAAAAGTTTGAATACAAGTTTGCTCAAATTGAAATCAATAAAACAGTGGATCACCTAACCTTATGTATCAATTAAACTCCTATTGACTCATCATAAAATGAGGTAGTTCACAAATCTCAAGCTTACTTAAAGGCAGGGTTGGCCGTCTTGGAAAACTAGCATGAATTTGAATGTAGCATCTCCCGAGTACTCCCTCTACGCTGGCATTATGAATGCACAGGACAGCAGGGGGCGATCTGATTGGTTCAAACTGGGGCCTCACGGCAGATACGATAGGTAGGAGTTTACACAGGATTCCTCCTGCTGTTTTTTGTTCCCTTTTAAGAACACATATGGTCTTTATTGCCATCGGGACATATAGATCATTTTAACCAGTATAAAAAAATTGTACTTAGATCAGATTACCAACTATGCCTTTAAGCTCCCCCAGATCACATGGCTATAATCTGTGCTGCATGTGTAACGACCATGGTCAGATGTTTCTCTACTGACTGTTTTTGAGGGCCACACAAGAAATACAGTAGTTATGTGTAGATAAGTTTAAGGGAGAGCACATATCATGGGGAGCTTGGTGTCGGTCTTAGGCCAGACGTAACGAGCTGAGCCAAGCCTGGAGTTAACAGGTTTGAGGTTTTTTAGCAAACAGTGAAGACGTCATGAATGAGTTAAGGCTCATTTGAGCAGGAAGCATAATGAATCCTGGGTCTTGTGACTTCAGCTGCCCTGCTGTCTGGCTTGGCTCTGCATCCTGATAATGATAAAAGTGTTGGCAGATATTATAGGATGGAGGTAAACTGTAGCTGAGCAAAAACGGGGGACTCAGATCTAGGTGAAGTCTTGCATTAAAGAATCAGTTGTATTAGTGGAAGGAACAGAAGAAGTTCCTGCTCTGTCACTCATTTGACAAGTTTCCTGCCATGGTGATGTTTGCTGTGGAAATGAAAGTGTCCATTGTACCGAACTGTATCAAACCACGACTTAGTGCACCAACACTTCCAGACAACATGAATGATGTACATAGAAATGAGGACTACACAGAGGTGAAAATAGCAGACAAGATATGTGGAGAGACACTCCGTACAGGATGTTTGAAATACTTTTCAGTAAAGAAGAATTAGCATGAAAAACTGTCAGTGCTTATCTCATATTCATGTGAAAAGTATGCTGAAAAGAAATAAGAAATGATATTAATAGTTTCTGTCACACCTATGTACAGCATGGTAAATGAAGAAGTGAAACAATGCATTAAACTGTATTGAATGCCAGACATGAACTGATATAAGACTTGTTCGTTTTTAGGGTGTTTTACTGTTTATAAGTGACAAATCTGACACTTTCAGAACATTTAGAAAGTTCCACCTTTCTGGGTGTGATAACAACCGTGATGTGGATGTGACTGAATATTGAATGTATTAAAAAAAAGTGCCAGGAGAAGCAAACTTCAACACTTTATGTCACAGCAACTGTGATACGTGTTAGAAGCATCAATTTGAGAAAGTCATATGATTTTAAATCATTTTAATTTTGAAATCACAGTCATTCATGAATACAAACTTTACAATTTTAATATCCCTGGAACTGCAAAGAGCACTAGACCCTTTTTGAAGTTTGCATTGGTGTTACAGGACATGATACTATCATATATGCCCAAAACATTTTCCACATACGGTAATGGATAGCAGCAGTCAAGGTCATTTTTTTCTGGGCCAAACAAACAATGCAAGTGTCCTCTCTGAATCTAAATCAAATGAGCCATGAAAATCTTTTTCAGTGAGCCAACTTTACATGAATGGATAACCATGTCTATGTTGTTTCTGCCCTGCTACGGAGAGACTTCAGTACACTTGAGAGCAGGGTTTGATTTTGTCAAACTTTTTTTCAATCATGAAAAAACAAGCAATCAATCAGCTTATTTTTTTGTTAAAAGGATTGTGAGGACTTTCTGGACTTTCTTATCTACCAAGCAGAGCATATGTAATGTGTCTCTTCATTTTATTGATAGACTCTCAAGTTTGAGCAGATCACTGTAGTTTTACTGCTGCACATGGGTTTTTGAATGAACATTATCACAAACCTGTGTTTTTCCCTTTGGCCTGTGTTCTATCACTCTCCTATTTCACTTTCTTGTCCTCTTCTCTCCTTTTTTTCTTTCTGAAAGTCCAGCTCCAGTGTGGACCATTCCCACAAAATGGGTCCAAGAAATTGTTTTCTGCAAAGAAAAAACACTGAACTCTCTTCTCCCTGCTTAACATCGTTGGCAGGCCTGTTGTTGTCATAGAGACATCCCATAAATCAATCCCGGGAAGCTGAGAAAAAGTATTGAGGAACAACCTATTTTGGTGCTGGTTATCTCATTTTAAGTTGTGGTTTATGATCATTTGTAGACATGTACCTAGAAGTAAGACTTTTTCAAGATCACTAAGAAAATGCTCACATTCCCCTTAAATTAACGATAGATCAGATTACAGTTCAAACAAAATAATTTACTTAATTAGACTGAGTAAAAAGTTTGCTCTGATGTTGGACTGGGCTTTCCTGTTGGCGCGTCATTTGCCGTGTTTCACGCTTATCTGATCCACATCACTGCAAACTTCTAAGCAGAGAATGAATGCACATCTGGCCCATTAAAAGTGATGGACAGAAGACTGTTCAGTGTGGACACATTCATCCTGTTGCTCATCAGTAAGGATGGGATTCTTGGCTCTAACTCCATGTTCACACAAAATTCATGGGGCCATTCATGAATCTTAGGGTTTGGACCAGGTGAAAGTCTAGCAATACACACTACCTATCCAAGAAAACTGTCACAACCTGCCTGGTGTCTCATGTAGTTTTTAATCATTGAGGATGAAACTCATTCAGCTGGGGTAAAGATGTAAAAACAGAGGAGGGGCTTGATACCCTGCTTGTGAGGACTTAGTATTAACACCAGACAAAAAGTTGCGAATTTACTGTTGATGGAAACTCCTGCCTGTCTATGCTGACACACATGAACAACACATTCAGGAAAAGTTTACTTCTGCTTGGCATAGTTACACAGTGAATTAATCAAAGTAAATTTGCATGATTTGGCGACCCCATAAGTCATGACTGATGAATTTGTGGAGCTGTACACAGACAAGGTAACAATGAGTCAATTTTCTGGTAGTTTTCTTTTTTTGTTAATTCTCTGCTTCAGTTGCTTCCGTATTGATCTAAGATCAGAAAAGGCAGAGCTGAGACAGGTGAAAAGGAGATATATAAAGTAGAAGAGGGAAGACAGGAAAGGGAGGGAGGTACGAGGGAAGATGTAATGCCCGCTGGCAGCGCTCTCATTCATGCACAGATCTGGCCCTGAAAAATCGGTGGCAGGAGGACAAGCTGGGCAGTGTGTGCACATACATCTGTGTGTTTCAGCAAGAGAAGGGGAAGAGAAACAGGCAAAGGGGGAGACAAAAGGACTCAGGTGAAGTAACCAACACAAAGAAAAGGGGTGAGGATGAAGGAGGGGAAAGTGAGAGAGAAGGTGTAGAGGTGAGAAATTTTGCTGGAGGAAGACGCAGAGTGAGAGGAGAGAGGGAGAGACGCCATATGGCATCGCTTCAGGAGAGGAGGCTGGTATGATGATTGATGGAGGTAACTCAGTACACATTCAATCCAGTGGGTGACCATTTAACACAGGAACCACTCAGGACTGGATGAGATTTAAAAATATATGAGCTTATTATACGCTGTGGAGAGAAAGAAAACAAAACAAAAACAAAGCAGGTTTTTATTCTATAAGTTAGAGAAACTGACTGAAGAAAAGCGATAGTTATTCTACAATATTCAATCCAGAGTTTTCTTATTCCTTCCCTTTTCTGACTCTTGTCTTATTGACTGTTATATGCTCATTATATTTAATTGCAGTCTATTCTATTTTATTTCTTTGCCCATCGTTTCCTCTTTTCTACAACCAATCTTATAGCTGGTTTGAAGAATAAGTGGCAACCTTCACACTCTTTGAAGCAAGCATTGAGGATTCAAGCATAAATAATTCTAGGAAGAATTATCCAAGAAAATATTATTATCTTTGTATTAACATCTTTTATCTCAAGACAGCTATACTGATATTGGCGAGTGCGACACCAAAATAAAAACAGAAGGCTTGAGTTTATTTTTGAGTTGAAAAAGAGATAGTTTTCATGTTTGGCAAGTCATAGATTGTTTAATCAAACAATGTGGCTGATGTTTGTGAGTAATCCAGTCAGGATGTACCACTTTAAGAGAAAGGAGGCACAGTCTCCAAGAATCCCGGCAAAATCCTGATGAAAGGGCTTAGCTGTGATTAATGTGGCCTGGATCCAGACCAGACCCTGAGCAAAATAATTCATGTGGTGACCAGAGACTGCAATTACACTCACATCACCTATACACGGTACATTTAGGGTGGTGTAGTACAATACTAGATTGAGTTTGTTTGCTTTGACTACTGTTTTTGATTCTTTTGAGAATACATGCAAGCCCTCTTTCAGTGACATTAGAAAGTTTGACTGATAAATGAGGAGCTTGAGACCAAAAATCAAATGTGACTTCATCAAATTTTAAATGGAATCATCTTTGTGTTAATTTGTTATGCAACACAAAGAAGCTTTGTGTCCTTGCTCTGTCATTTTTTTTGTTTGATTTGCTTTCTTAAAAGTGCAGAGGAAGCATAAAAAAAATACTGTCCAGTAAACATCAGCCCATTAAGTTGTCAAATATTATTAGAGTAACACTCTTTCAAAAACAACAGATACAATATGCTTTTACTGTTTAACAAAAGCTGACTTAAATGACAGGCATACTGTAGCTGTTTGTAGAGAGAAACCCACCTCTTTATCTGACTAGCTTGTCAGGAGTTAGGTTGTCAGCATGTCCAAGATCACACCCAATCGAGTTAGGTTTCACAAATTCTTATCAAAACCGTATTGGTGACTTCATTGGCACTGCATCAGTGTACTATGCAATCTGGACCCTAACGCCTGAAATGCACCATATTCGCCTGCGGTCCAGCTCCATCAGGGCACTGGATCAGATAGACTTCTGCTCAAATCATCGTGTCAACTCAGGTTACAGGTCGTGCCTGGTCCTGCAGGTCATAGGTGAGAAGAACCACCGATTCTATTTTTGCCCAAAGATAGAGCTGTGACGTATCAACTCGGTGTAGGTAAGTTCAAGCAGGACAGGAAGTAGAGCCCGGAACCTCTGAAAAAGAGCCTATGAATTTAAAAATAAAACAAAATAGGATCACATTTACCTTGATTACAATAACAAATGGAAATAATGAGCAAGGAGTCGGTTTTACAGGCGATATAGGCAACATTTTGGGATGAAGAGTAGAAATATTGAGACAAAAGGTATACTTTTTTGAGAAATAAATTCAAAATTTTTAAACAAAAGTCAAAATTTCTGAGATAAATAGCCAAAATTTGGGATACTGAAGTCATTTAGGAAAAAAGGAAAAAAAGAATATGGTCTCCCTATTTTATTATTATGTACAAATTTTCAAGTAACTGATAGACGCACTGCAGCCTCCTTCTATTACAAATAGTCACAATTAAAACATAGAAAAATAGTATTTTAAGATGAGACAATATTCATTTTAACTGCTTTTATGAAATAAATCATTGAACACTGGAATAGTCAAAAACCTTGACCTATCCTTACAATACATACACTCACAAAGGTAGCACTAGAAATTTCAGACAGGTACTCACAAGCACTAGATTAGAATTTCTCACTACATCAGTGAGATGTCAAATCATTTTTTTTTCTTTTCAAAATATGTTGGAGTGCTCTTTTTTTCTTTGGAAGAGCTGTTAAACTGTTGCCTCAATGGGTGAAAATAAAAACTCTGTTTGACATCTCTTGTCAAAACTTGGGCAATTTGCAAATCCTCACAACAAACAAGGGAACTTGACACTTGAGAAGGACAACTGTGTCAACACATGATGCATTGACAGACAGCATCCTGCTGTCTGAGCCACTGAGATCAACTCCTTATACTGAGCATTCAAAATTACTGGAGCTCTGCGGCTGTGTGTGTGTGTGTGTGTGTGTGTGTGTGTGTGTGTGTGTGTGTGTGTGTGTGTGTGCATCCAGTTGGTATTTGGAAATTTCCTCCCATAACTGCTGATCCATGAATAGCCCAGCTAGCTGCTTCACCACATGTCCTGTCATTGAGTGCCTAATTGGCAAAAAACATACACACTGTTGCTGAAAACACACACAAACACACATACAAATGCACACACGCACAGACAGATGAATAAGTATTCCTGCTTACATTCACACACAAATGCACTCACAGAAACACACAGTCTGTTGAAAGTTCTTTTTCCTGCAGACACGCACACAGAGCAAAACAGATAAACACACACAAACACACACCCTGCAATCCTGCAAAGAGAGAGAAAAACACAATTAGAGGAGAAAAATGTCAGGTCTACTTCACAGTGTGCAGACTCCTCAAGTGACCCACCAACCCTTGCTGTGCTGGGAATGGGAATTAACGGGGCTGGTAACTAAGGAATATGTTTCTGGGGGAGCTGCCCCTCCGGTCACTGTATTTTCAAACAAAGATGCTTTTAATCTTGAATCCTCCTGACACTTATGGGAGACACTGCTCACACTGTTAGCAGTGAAAGATAAGGCGTGACTGTTCCATTTGAAGGAGCCCATTTGATTGCATGGCTATCAAGGTCTTTTGTCGTGAATAGAACTGCAGCAGATTATGGGTTTGTGTGTTTTTATTTCCCAAGCTGCATCTTGATTTGTTATTTTCTGAAATGGCTGTGTTTTATCTCCTCCAATTAGTGTGATAAATTGAAGTAGCAGGGAGAAAGCCTGTGAAAACGAATGTAGCAGCATAATGATAATGTTGCCTGTTTGTAGATGTGGATGCCCTGTAATCCATCTGATGTGATTTGTTGGTTTGTTGTAACATATTGTTAGACCTGCTTTACTTTGAGTAATCTGATTATGATAATTTGGAGATAATGAGGCTTAGTGGTGTTGATACAAAAGTAAGACCCCTCCTCCAAATCAACAGTAAGAAAGAGGAAAAACCCTGCAAGCTGAGAAAGTCATTGTGTCAGCCTTTTTACGCTGAGCTAGCTCCTCTCTCTCCCTCTTTGTGACGGACTATCATAGCCAATTTTACAGTAAATTACTTCCTAAACAAGCTCGATAGAGACAAGCCCAGCAGTCTGGCACCCAGCGCTTGTGTGTAAACATGATTATATCGAGGAAGTGGCTTCACATTTTCGAGCACGCAGTGACAGCCAATTAGGGCCTGCGTTAGTGCAGCTAATTCTTCAAATGCTGTATTGGTGAGGAGCGACAGAGTGGGACGGGAGGACGGCAGAGGAGGAGGGAGCGTAAGAAAAAGGGACTGATAAAAAGAGAGAGGAGCAATTAAAGGAAAAAACAGGAGAAACAGCACAGATTGGGTTGTAATTACAGCATGAGCATGAAACCATATTAGTGCTGTTTATTTTGACTCGGACGCTAATAGCTGAGAGTGTTTGTGTGTAAGTGTGCGCTCCACTGTGAAGACTGAAATTCAATTGTACCTGCTATTTGAGTGCATTGACTGTCTGTAGAGGAAACGAGCGGCGAGCTAGAGAAAAGTTACTTCAGGTTTCTGCTGACGAGAGACAGAGTTTTGTCACGCTTCTCTGTCAACAATCACAGAGCTGCCTCCAAGTGCATCTGCTTGGAACAATTAGGCACAGTCCTGTTCATTTGACAGTTTTCAGGGATGCACCTATAATTGCACACAGGGAGGATCGCTCTGCTGCCATCAAGCAGGTCACCAGGCTGTCCGGATAATAATTGGAGGAGCTCAATTAGTTTGTCCTCTCTCGTCTCCTTCTTCCTCTGTGTCCATAAACAAAAAGCGCATTACACATCGATTCCCGGGAGCTGCCGCGTTAACAAAGCGGTGGCGGATCTTTAATGAACCGTCTCATGCCGGCAGCTTGAAAACACTCGACTTCTGATTCTGATAATTAAGTAAGTCCAAATCAGATTGAGGGGAGTGAAGTTTTTATAGCCTTTTTCACTAGTGCTGTAATTGAGCTGTTCACCACGGAGGCTCAGAGGGGACGAGTCGTGTGCCTTCCAGGGTTTTCTTTTCAAGGGACCAGGGATTCCCTCCATCACTGATGCCACCCTCCTTGCTCTTTGATTTCTTTGAGTTGTTTTATAGAGCAAACTTTCAGGCAAATGCTGTCATTTTCAGTGTTTACTGAAGAGGTCATACAAAGGACAAGCCACATTTTTTATGTAAATTCATCCGAATTCTTGATTTGACTTTCACGTGTTGCAGTGTCTGACATGTTGAAGCTGTTGTTCATGTGGCAGCAAGTGGTCAGGGAAATGACTGGGGTGAGTTTTTGATATGTAATGTGCAGTTATGATAAAAGATAATGACAACTATGCATCAAATAAATCGACACATGTTTTCTGTTGGGGTTTTGGATGAGCTCCTGGTCACTCTCCTGTATTCATGCCCGCAGTTAGGAAGATGTAACTCACTCAGATCTAATTCCTTCCACCCTAAAAATTGTAACCTAACATATTTTGCCTCAAACTCAAAAGATATTATACCTGTAAAGCTTCATGTCTATCTTCCCCCGCCGTTTTTCTCTTCCTCCCTTTTGTCCTTTGTCTCGCTTGCTTCCAGTGCAGCTGTTTTTAATCTTGTCCAAGCATGCCGCTCTTCACTTGCCTGTGTAATTCTCATAATTCCCATGTTAAACGGAGCATAATCACGCTAACACTGAAAGGCAATTCAGCTCGACCCCAGAAAATGAAAGGAAATGGAGGAAAAAATGACCCTGCACAGGTTATTGCTTTCTGTTGAGCGTACGTCAACAACTCTTGAATTTAATGCATTCCCGCTGCGGTGAGCGGCTTACTGGCTCTCTGGGGAAATAACAGCATGTAGCCATTAGAGGATTATGAACACGTAAGGGAAGAAAAGGTGTTGAGACATATACACTGTAGGACTGTATATGCAGTGGGTTGAGCATGCTGGTCCTGAGGCCTTGTCAATATACGAGCAGAGTCAACTTTTGATTTTTTTTAAGTCTTCACATGACAAGATCCTTTCATGCTGAATGTTCAGTCACTGCCGATGGACAAATAGTTGAGCTCCAAGATATACAGAAAAATATTAAGAGACCCCCCCCTTTTTTGCCACAGTATTCAATTTGTACAAGTGTTTTTTTTTTTGTTTTGTTTTGTTTCTTTTTGTCATCTTTGGTGCGATTTTTATTTTCTTTATTACAGATATGAGGAGGTTAAGACAGTTCTAAACTGGATCTAAATGAAACAAATTTTTCTTCAGCAATAAATTTATTGCTATTGACGGTATTGTGATGGTCTTGGGATTTTTTGCTAATTTTAAGCATTTCTATCTGTGAATTATTTGGATACTTTTGACAGGAAACATAGCTGTTATTATCTGTTTTTATCACTAAGAGATATAAGAAACCGACTTTAACATTTATGATGCTTTTCTAGCTGCCCCCCCCCCCATCACTCTATTAGTTACATGCAACTATCAACACAGCTTTTCTGGGGGCTGCTACCAAAAGCTTGGACAACTTGAGGTTCAGTGTCTTGCCCAAGGACACTTCTGCACGTGACTGTTAGAGCTGGGATTGAACCCCCAACCACTGAGCCACAGTCCTATTGATACGATTTTCAAACCTTTAAATGAAATTTTTAGAGATTTGCCTGAAAAAGCATTCAAATATTTAGTGTTCTCTTAGATCACACTTTTCACAATCTGATTTACTTGTTGTAGGTTGTGTCAAACTTTTGGGTCGATGGTGCATCATCTACTTATAAAGATGGTAAAACTCTGTATTAAAACACAAACAGACTAAGTGACTAAATGAAGCATCTTACTGGGGGGGGTAAAGGTGGATTAGTTCTGTGCCTAGTTCAAGGGAGACACCAGGTATTTATGAAGTTGTTGTCCAGGAAATTTGAAGCTGCACCAAAGTTTGTTTGAATCAACGACAGCTTCAATGACAGGGCATGTAAAGTTGTATATCTGACAGATTACTCATGATTATCAGATCATCATCATCAAACCCAAGTACTCCCCTCAGCTCTACTGGGATTGAAAGTCTTTTCAGTTCATTGTTTTGCTTTTACTACTGACAGCTTTATGGATTTAGTTTGCTCCCAACACTCTTATAAACTTGTTTCCAGCCACTGCTGTTTTCAGCAAGAATTTCAGACAAACTACACAACCTGACAAGTGCACTACCTACGCAGCAGCTAAATGCTAAAGAGACAAACTTAGCATTTAGCTGGTGCATTAAGTGTAGCATGTAGCAGCTGTAAAACCTGATATTTCCCCCAGGTGCTGGTGAAGGTGAAAACACAGCTAATATTGAACAAGTGGTTATTGAACTGAGATTGATTAGGTGGAGAGCCACATAACACCAGACAGCAGCTATAGTGATGCTCTGCAGCTGAGGATGAGGAGAGAGTGTTTGCCTGAATGCTTCCTTAAATTTCTAACAGAATAAATGGGGGTTAATCAAATTAACCTCTTTTTAATGAATTTGAATATTGTGAAGCATGATGATACTCTGAAAAGAAAAAGTATGTGTTTTTTAATCCAAAATATCTAAAGTAAAAAATGGGTAAATGATTATGTGATAAACTAGAGCAGGCTGGAACTAAACTTACTATAAAGTGCACTTTCAAATAGAAAGAAAGGATGTAGTTGCATAAAAGATATATCAGCTTGCACCTTAAGAATTCCTCCAGATGATGAGTGGTAATATGATTAGATCTGAAGAGAAAGAGACTGTGATGTGAGAAGTTTATTGCAAGTGCTCAATTCATCACTAATCCATTAACTCCTCAAAACAATAAATATTTCTTATCCAGAAGATTTAAGTTAACAAAACAATACTTTAAGAAAAGTTCTCTTGTGCTTAAAGGTGGGGTCTGCAGGCACTTTTGTTACTTTTTGTAAACACACCATCCAAATTGAGCTTCTCCTCCCTGGCTCAGTGCCTGCAGCAGTGCATGCCGACTGCGTCCGCCTGTAGTTCATAGCCTTAGCTATGTGAACGCAATCACCAACCCACCAGCATCGCATTTCCTCATGGGAGAGACTCAAAAGCTGCACGCTTGACTCTCAGCTGGTAAGTAGTGGTATGAGGTATCCTATAAAAATGTATCATTCTTTCTCTGCATGTTATGGCCCCTATTCTAGCCACTTGGGGTAGCTTCTCCTATTCGCTATCATCAACACGCAAAGTCACTCGTGCACCACCCCTCCTCTCCACCCCGTGACCCAAGTCAACCAAAACATCAACATTCAAGTGTGCATGGGGGGGTGAAGCAGCACGTACAGTGGCACATTTATAGGCCCATAGATGACAATTAAGCAGGATGATTCCTGTAAAAGTTGTCACATTATTTTGAAGGAAAATTCTGCAGACCCTACGTTCAAATGAAAAATAAACAGAGGTACATCTTCTAATAAAGCAGGCTTATTTGAACGCTCGTAGAATTACAAACAAGCAGTGCAAAATTGATAGAGGTTCATCGCTGAGGCAGCTGGAGTCTTGCAGATCCACAGCAGTGAGGCATCTACAGCAATGATCTACAGGAACATACAAAAAAGAAAGCTCAGGGACTCCTGGTAAGATCAATCACAAATAATGCTGATAGGACATGAAGAAGGTGCAAGGCTAACAACTGTAGGATTATGACTGGATGTCCAAAGTCAGGATCCCCCCTTGATAATAACCCTGTAAGACCCAAACATAAATTAACCCTGTGGTGTATAGTGGTCACTACAGTGGACACCTATTTAAAACTTATTTACTCCTAAATTCAATGCTTCATGTGCTGGAAATTCATGTTAGCCTGTGTCAGGATATTTTTATTCTTCTTAGGGCCTGAAAAAAGTTTTTTCAATTCTTTTTCCAAATATATGTATTATTTAAAAATATTTATAGACAAACATTTGAGAGTAAAATAGCGTAATAACTTTAAATTATTCAGTGTTAAAATGGATGAAAGAGTTAAAATGTTTCGCAAAGCATTAAAAAAGATTATTCATGAAATTACCAAAAAAAAGAAAGAAAAGAAGCCAAACAAAAAAAAATCACATTTACATTAAGCTCACACTGTTTTAATTTGAATGTTCAGTTACAAATATTTGGAAAAAAAAAAGGAAAACTTTTTTTCATGCTTTAAGAAAAATAAAAACACTCAAGGGGAAAACCCTGACACTGGCTTTCATAATTCATGCATCAGAGGGTTAAAAATTTGCAGGTTGTGTGATTTTGTGGTCTGATGGCTGGATCTATGAACATATTTACCAACCAATTGAACTGCAGGCTTAAACAACAGGTACCTTTATGATGATGCACCAGGCGTTGTAATACCACAACACATTACATGATCCTAAACACATGAAGCTCATGGATGCTCCATCCTCCACACCAAAGGAGGTGAGGGCCTGTCATGAGCGCACAGATCAGTTGATAGATGAGCAAAGAAACTGGTCTTTCAGTAAGGTAAGTAAGGGCATATTGTCTAGATTTAGCATTACCGCCACAGTTTTTAGTTTTAAGGACAAGATAGCCAACTTTTCCATGAGGCACAGGCATTGTATATCCAGAGATACGCAATGTGCTAGTTTTACATACGGCTTTATCCAACATGAATTAAGGTTGACACCTCTTCAGTATATAAACCACTGGGAGAGTGCTCTTGTATGTGTGCCTCCGTGGTATGATTTGTTTCTGATGCTAAA